>JAODAL010004938.1:0-149785 GCA_025379985.1 Phyllomedusa bahiana | reverse complement strand
AAAGTCCAGACGGGATCCAATGAGAATCTGTGAAGCAGCTGAAAACTGTGTTCCAAACGCTCTCCATCCAACCTCACTGTGCTCAAGTTTGTTTCCCAAAGGGAAAAAGAATGGGAAAAATTTCAGTCTCTCGATGTGAAAAACTGAAAGAGACAAACCACAAGCAACCTGCAGCTGTAATCGCAGCAAAAGGTGGTGCTACAAAGAATTAACTTAAGGGGGCCAAATAATTTTGCACGCCCCACTTTTCAGTTTTTTATTTTTTACAAAAGTCTAAAATATTCAATAAATTTCATTCCACTTCACAATTGTGTCCCACATGTTGATTCTTCACCAAAATGTAAATTTTTAGATCTTTATGTTTGAAGCTTGAAATGGTGGAAAAAAGGTTGAAAAGTTCAAGGGGGCCGATTATTTCGCAAGGCACTGTATATTTTATTGGCACACATTCATTAAATGATAGATCTATTGTTCCAACATATATATAGTTTTTTAAAAATTTAGAGCATGTTACCATTATGTCTGCTCCATCCATCTTATCTTTTCTCTGCCTCCTCCCTTCCCCTGCAGTAGTCATGAGGGACTGCCTGCTTGGATCTTATCTTTCCCTTATCTTATCTTATTGATCCGTAAGTGATCTGTAATATTTCTATTGCAATACTTTAGTTTTGTTTGTGCAGCTGTTTAAAAAGTCATTCATATTGTTCTTGTGAGTCAAGACTTGGTACGTGTCTGTTCAACATGGTCACATCTGCGCATTTGCCACAGAGAGGCTGCAGTCCTGATGGACACATAGCTTACATAAAAAAACAAGCATATCAATGTTTCCGCCTCTCTGCGGCACTTGCGCTAATGTCACCATGTGGAATAATGCTTTCATTGCCATAATGCCAAATTGTGTAGACTATAAATTAAATCCTTTTTTTTTCATTTGTCACCAGTTGAGGAAGTCAAAAAGTGCTGGAAGAGTGTGTGTGACCGATCCTGATGTTCAATGATAATAATATACAGCATTATTAATTCTTAAATTTCTTCCATAGGTCACCTGGCAAAGGAGCCATTCCCTGCTGCAGAAGAAGAATGCCAGCAGAGAGAACCCAACCCCCGCACAGCCGCCTCTAACCCCCAGGAAGCAGAGGGGGAAGAAGATGACCTGGGGGGACCATCATGGGTGGATTCTCCATGCTCTTGATCCCCAATTTCAACAGCAGTAGCGCCCTGAACAGCAGCCACAACTTCTAGCTCTGCTGCTGCCGACCCAGAGCAGAGGCCACCCCAGACCACGTCCCCGCACTCCTCCACAAACCTCTTCCAGCCATCCAGTGAGTGACAGGACCTGCCATAGAAGGGAGAGAGAACTGGGGGCTGAGGAACGTACTGTCTCCTTTATATAGCGGGTCGACAGAAACTATTTTTTTGCTTATTGTGTTACAGATCGCTGCCACCATCTGCAACGTGCTCAACAAGACCACTACATGGCATTCTGTCTCATCTTGGCGGCAGTCAAACTCACCACAGTCCAAGCAAGACATTGGTCTCCTCGCCTCTGGCGGATTGCGGGGGTGTAAGGTGCAACTCTTCTACATTCCCTCATCAGCCGGTTTGAGCCCAAATCTGCCGACCGAACCATCTTTCCAGCCACCTCTACCTCCAAAACCCACTCTATAATCACCACCACGTCCTCAACATACCCTACTACCACCTCCACCACCATACCTGCCCACTGCTGGGGGTGGGTATCACCACTATCAACATTACCAATATCATAGCATTGGGTATCCCTACCCCACCCAATCCCAACTATGTACACCGTCTTCTTTCTTGTACCTTTCCCAAGCTATCAGCACTTGTACATTTATTTTTTAATTATTTTACTTATTTTCTGGTTCTGTCCTGTAAAAAAATGTTTTTAAAGTTTCTAAATTTAAATACTTATTTATTAATTGTTGGCACTTTAAAAATGGTTGTTTAAGGGGTTAGTTGTTGATTGGTTTATAATTTTCTGTTATTTATATTTAATTTTTTTTTAAAATAAATTATATTTTTTTTTACACTTTGTCTTACTATATTTTATAGTACATTACATACAGTACATAAGGACAAGACTGCAGCCAGTGCATTCAAAATGGCAACCGTAACCTTAAAAGGGAGTGACTTATTATAATTCCACCAGTAAGGTGGAGTAACAAATCACATGGCTTGAATTGTGCATACATTTAAAAAACAATGAAAACTGATTGAAAAAAACGGAAAAAAAAACCCCACCCAAAAACCCGACAACAACCTCAGCAAAACACTAAAAACAACCCAAAAAGGTGGTCGGAAACCCCACTGAATGGTTTTTAGGATTTGGTTTCCAACGAGCTTTTTGTCCTATGCTGTGTAGATCTAGCCTAAAGCTATAATCCACACATAAATACAAGCACGGAATTTCCGTTGGTTTTTTCGGCGGATTCAGCATTTTGTTTTGTTGGCGTGATATTTAATTCGCCCTGTTGGGTTTTCCCCCCCTGGACAGGACACACCCCCTGTGCTGTGATTGGCTGCCGCACTCTTTTCCCCCCTGAGCTTTTTAAAAGTGAAAATGGTGTGCCTGTGTCTGTTTTCTCATTGCTTTCATGCCCCCTAATGTGAATAATGGCTGCTGAGCTCCTCTATGCCCCTTTTGCCAGTAATAGTTCAATGTGAAGGATCTGGCAATTACGGAGTCTCTAGCTGCTAGATTCCCTCTTCCCCCTATATAACACAGTCTTATACACAGAGAGGATGTCACAGCTCTGCTGAAGTTGTCAGTTCTCATGTCTTCAGAGCTGTCATCTCCCTCCACAAGCTTCTTGCAACCAGCACAACCCATGCATTGCTGTAAACAGTTATACATACAGACTGAAATGATGAAACAAATGTGAGAAATGCACTATGCTTTCCCCTCTGTTATCAGGCAGGAGGTAGAGGGGAAGCAGTTTGAATTTCTGACATTTGTTTACGTTCAGGCTGTTTAAACTGTTTACACAATGCAATTGTTTGTTAAAAGAAGCTTCTGGGGAAGGTGGACGCTTCCAGGCATGGAAATGCCACTGCAGGAGTTGCAGAGCTTCACTCCTCTCCTTCAACTGGTCACACAGAATGATGATGTAAACCAGTCTTCAGTGAGGGAAAGGGACACACCAACGGGAGGAGAGACACACCCCGGATTTGAAGCGTAAGAGAGGGGAAAAATTTAAGATGCCCACTAAAGCCTGTAATGAGAAAACCCCTTTAATGTGCTTCTTTTTGAGCCACTCCTTTGTTGCCATGGCTACATGTTTTGGTTCATTGTCTCGCTGGAAGACCCATTTTTAATTTCCTGGTGGAGGGGAAGGGGTTGTCACTCGGATTTTACGGTAATGGGTCCCTCCATTCTCCCCGATGAGGTGAAGATTCTGCCCTTAGCAAAAACAACCCTAAATATAAGTTTCCTCCCCCTTGACAGTGGGGGGGATTGTTCTTTGGTCATAGGAATTTCTCTTTCCCCCAAAAAAAAAAAAAGGTGATTTTCATGCATGCCAAAAAGTTAATTTTTTCTCATCTGACCACAGCGCCTTCTCCCAATCTTTACGAAACATAGGGGTTTTATTAGCAAATTTTAGTGGGCCTGACATGTGCCTTTTTAAAATAGGGGGACTTTCGGGAAATTAAAATTTTTTTAAAATTACACATAAAGTATTACCAAAAGGGTTTTTTTGGTGGGGTTGGTAGTCCTTGAGTCATTAACAATTCCCTATGTAGTTTTAGGGGTATCTCCACCTTCCCCAAACAACCTACCCAGGGGTGAGATTTTGCATGGTGCCCAGATTTATGTCGATTTACGTCATTTTATTTTTCCATTTTCTTACTATTGGACCAAATTGTCTCCTTCTCATCAGTCTTACTTTTGGTTTTGTAGCCCCTTCCAGTTTGTACGGTCTATGATTTGTCCCAAATCTTAGAAAGCTCTTTTGTCTTGTCTTTTGTAGAGGTTGAGTGTGAATGATTGAGTCTGGAAGGTCTTTTATAAAAGGTGCTATTTAAGACAGGGTGTCTTTAATCATGTAACAAGTTGATTAGGGGCCTTTAAACTGGTCTTAGAAGCCCGAACTCTTAATGGTTGGTAGGGGATCAAATACTTATTTCTTCAGAAAAAGCAAATACATTTTTTAATGTGATTTTCTGGATTTTATTTTTGGGGTTTTTTAGCTCTCAATGTTTAAATTAACCCCACCCTTAAAATTATAGACTATTCCAGTCTTTGTCAGTGGGCAAAATTACAAAATCCAAGGGATCAAAAATTTTTTTTGACTGTATTATACACTTTGGGATGTTACACGGTTTAAATTTGCCGTGTGGGCGGAGGGGGGGGGGACGCGTAGGCCCCTTGTAAATGACATGTCACTTCTCTCCCCGCTCGGCAGATTCTCCGAGCAGGGAGAGGAGACGTAATCCATAGTGCTCTATGAGAACTGTGGTTTTCTGTAATGACTGGGACGTATTTCAGCCCATAATTCACGCAGTACGCCGCGAATTACGGGCTGAAATAAGTGCCCAAATGAGCCGTGTGAACATGGCCTTACACTGAAGGAAACTAGGTTTAAAACTCTCTTTGTTGCCTATAGCAACCAATCAGAGTGCCCTTTTCATTACATATAGTGCTCTGAGAAAATGAAAGGGGCGCTCTGATTGGATGCTATAAGCAGCAAAGAGAGTTTTAGACCTAGACAGTTTTCATACATGTGGCCTTTAGTTCCTCATGTCAGTTTAGAATAGCATCTCACGGATTGTTGTTATAATTATACTGCCGATAACAGCTTATTGTGATATATGTATATTAGATGTTTAATGATGTTTACACACAGAATAAGATCGTAGTTTTTTTGTTTTTTCTTAGTCCTTTCTCATATGTTTATTAATTAATTACTCCTACTTACAGATTGGGCGGCCTTCATTCACTGCCCACTGTTATAAATGCCTGTGTAATGTGAACAGCTACAATTGCCTGATGAAGCCAGCCACGAGTGCTGGTGAAACATGATGAATTTCCCTCTGTTTTATATGCTTCAGGCTATGTTCACACGATGTATTGCGGCACATACAGTACGTGCCTCAGTACATCCTGACTTTCGGGAGCTCGCACTGATCAGTGCGCACTCCCGCTGTTTAGACCTAGCCTAAGACAGCTAGGTAAATATAGGCATGGCAAAAAAAGGCCAGATTTCTTACTAGTTATTAGAAGTCTGTCTCTAGTGAAATAAACACACAAGCCCACCCTTTTTTTTGCGCGGCCTTTGTGCAAAAATCGGCGGTCAGATTTTGGACTCCCGACGACCCCGACAATTGGGGCTGCGGGAATCTGACATCGACACCGTGGAATATAGACCATGTTCTATATTCCACCGGTCGGTTTTTGGATGAGGAAAACAAAAAAATCCATTAAGTGCTACACAGCACAGATAAGTATAAAAAGTGTTAGCCAGCTAAGGTTACGGCCAGTTTTTCAGCGGATTCAAAATACTGAATCGCTTGAAAAAACTAGCAAAATCCTGTGCTGTGTGTATGTTCACATGGCATTTCTTTGGGCCATTTTTAAACACTTTTTATACGCTGGAAAATGGCATAAAATAAGCCTCAGACAAGTTTCAAGTCTTCCTTCATTGAATATAATATAAAGTACGCCTTGCTGTTCACACTAAGCATATTTCACAGGCGTAATTGCGAGCTATTTTTTAGACGCAATTATGGCCATAAAAGTAAGTGACGTAAATTCTTGAGGCATTTTTTGCTTATAAAATCCCCATAGGAAAAAAAGGGGATGGGTTTTTTTCAAAAATGGCCTAATGGGCTTTTTTTTTAAGAAAGGGAAACTTAAATTTTTACACTTCAAATTTGGGGATTTTCACAGGTGATTTACGCGAAAAAAAAAATACAAAAACGTGCCGAGGATGATTTTTTGAAGCTTCCATTTTTTCCCTTTGGGGATTTTCAGCCTTAAAAAACGCTCCAAAATTTGCATAACAATGGGATTTTTGACTTCCCGTAAATCCTTTTCTCATCCAAATTTCACTGGGGACGTAGCACCTTTGGGTTGGGCCCTTGCTTCTGAGGCGGACACTAGCGGATAAAACGCTTAGACCCCCCCAGGGCCCTATATCCCTCCGCTGACGCCAGGCTATCATTTGGGTACAAAACCCGTGGCCCCGGAGGGGGAACAAAAAGAACCCAAATTCCCGGGCAAAAAAAATCGAGGGGGGACATTGCCCCCCAAGAATTGGACAAAAAAAGGATTTTACGGTAAGTACAAAAACCCTTTTTCCCAAAAAAATTTTCATTGGGGACACAGCATTTGGGGGAGCCAAAAGCATTCCCAGAGGGTGGGTGACAAAAACTTCATCAGCATGACAAGCATCAGCCCACACTACCTAAGTACCTTACGGCCGAGAGCTGCAGCAGCGGGGGCCAAGCAGATTGGTAGAACTTAGACAGAGTAGGGGCGAACCAGGTGACAGCTTTGCAAATTGCAAAACCGAGGCTGAAGCCGAACCAACCGGGCGGCCCAAATGCTCGTGAGGAGCGACCCGTGCCTGCGTAACAGACCAGACCCGGCTGGAACGGGGGCCTGGGGACGCCAAGCCCTTGCAAGACCCTCGGGAAAAAAAAATGGGACTGTGAGCCCCTTTAAGGGATCCAAAACAGAAGTAGAACCGAACCCCCCGACCACCCCTCCCCAAACGTAACGAAAATCATCCTCAAAGATGAGGGGACGAGGACAAAACTAGTCTTCATCGATGTAAAGAGAACCACCCAGGGGACTTAAGGGAACAAACACAGAGTAACCTTGTCCTCCGCAGCCCCCAAAAACAGGGGCCTGCAATAAGCTCCCCGTACAGCATTTGGGTGGCTAGAAGTGAGGCCACCAAAAGGGCCACCCTATAAAAGTAAACACAGGAATTTCCTGTGGAGGCCAAAGGTGCAGACTGCCCTGTTTCCCCAAAACAGCATTGATCCCGTGGTTCGATGGGCCTAAAAACCAGGGGGACCAAACGCATGACCCCCTGCAAAAAAACCTTAACCTGATCGGGGGGCCCCGTGTCCCTGAAAAGATGGGGTAAACCGAACCCTCCCCTTTCAAGGGGGGGGGCGAGCCCGGCTCCCCCTGACTGCAAAAAAAAAAGGCACCCTTGGAGTAGAACAACCAAAGGGTAAATTTTCTGGGCAACAGCCCGGTGTTTCTGGGAAACTCAACCCGGTACGGGGGGTTGGAGCAAGGCCTGTGACGAAGGCCGGGTGAAAAGGGAAAACGGTAAAGGGCCCGTTTGCCAATTGGGCCCGAGGTCCGCGACCCTGCCCAGCGGCCCAACCCAAAGGGGGAAGGGCACAGCGGTACCCTTTTTGGGACTGGGGCACTTGAGCTCTCGGAAAGGCCCAGGGTTAAAAAAAACGGGACAGACCAACCTGCCCCAAGGGCAGGCCAGCAATCCAAATGCCATGGATTCCTGGCCCAAAACTGGGTGCTAGGGATTGGAAAAAACCCCACCTTTTACGTCTCGCGTACCTCACCCCCGGCAAAAAAGGGCGAACCTTCCGCGATTTTGGGCCCAAAATTTGTTTTCCCCCCCCGAAGCGGGGTTCCCGACCAGGGGCAGCGCTGCTCTCCAGCGAAAAACCCCTTGCAGTTTTTGGAGAATACCCCCTTTTGGGAAACCCACCCTAAATTTCGAAAAGCCAAAATCGGGGGGGTGTTGTTGGACCCCCCCGAACTGTGGCCCCGGATGAGGGGGGAAACCCCAAATGAGAAACGCTTTGGGAAATATTTTTGGGGTTCCAGCACTTTGGGACCTACGACGGGCTTCCCCGAGTGACAGGCCCCTGCGTCACCCGGGGAACCCGGGAACGGGGCCCCCCCCCGGAAGCTGGCGTCTGTGGTGAGACCAGCCATTGGGGGGACAGAAAGCCCTTCCCTTGATGTAAAACCGGAACGGGCCACCAGGCCGGGGCAACAGCCTGGTTGGCAGGCGTACCACTGAGACAAGGACATTGGAGACCTCGTCACTGAGGCAGGATTGCCCCTGCGGGGAGGAGCAAGGAGCTTTGCAAAGGACCAACCCGGAGGCGGTCCTAAAGCTCCCGAACCCTGATGCAACTCTAAAGAAATCCCCCGGGTGCGATACAGAGATGGGGGATCGACTAAGGCTGAAAAATTTCCCGACGGGAGAAAACCCTTGTAACCTGAGTAGAATAAATCATCCTCGAAATTTCCATCCCTAATGATGGCCAGCCGGGGATTACTGCAAATTAACCATTAGCCAAGCGCCTGCAAACCCCAAAGGGGACCCTATGCTGACCCAGCGGGCATTTGAGGGGGGGCCCAACCCCCCTGAGCGAAAGGACGTCATTAGGGATGGCAAGAGCTCATGAGGACCCTTGGTGAGTGCAGGGCAAACCCAAGAGCTTGAACAGAGAAAGTTGAGAGCCTACTGTGAACACGCGGGAACCGCTGTAGACCTGGGACATAGGGACAGAAAAAAACAACCTATGTCCAACATAGGAAAAAAAGCTCTCTCGCCCCCGAGGGGCTACCGCTGACCGAAAAACTCCAGAGGAAACCGGGCCAAACGCATACCGGGTTGAGTCTTTAAGGGGGCCACATAGGCCCTAGTGAGCTGCCCTTCATGTAACCCTAAAGGTTTTGAATAAGCCCCTTTGCTCAGACTCTGAGCCGGCATAATCCCCCCTTGCCGGGGGAAGTGAAATTGCCCCGGGGAAACCGACGCCAGAGCCAAACATGGGCACAAAAGGGACTCAACCCTGCTGGGGGAACCAAAAAAAGTGAATCCTGAAGTGGCGACCCAAAATCCAGGTATTGCTGGCCTAACCTCCAATCCCCCGGAAAAATGGAGGGAAAGCCCCCACCCCCAAAACCGATTCTCGGGTGGGGGTCGGCTTTTCGCCAAGCGCAGTTGGGGAAAAGGGGGGCCCCCTGCGCTGCTGCGAGACCGTACGTGAATCCGCTGCACCAGCTGGCCTGAAGGGGAGCATACTACGATCCTCTGTGACCTCCCAAAAAAAAAGCTTTCCGCAAGCAAGGAAGCGCAACCGTAACCCTTGGGGGCTGCAACCCCCGCCAAAAATTCCAGCTCCAGGGAACGGCGAAAGGCCACTGCATTGGCCAACCTCTACCATAAAAAGGGTTGACACCAGCGAGACTTTTACGGGGGCCGCAGAAAAACCGAGAACTCGGGGGGCAAAATTTCCCCAACTCCCTTGGAAGCTTCCAGCCCATAGCCGCTGCGCAGCTCACGACCGACCAAGCAAACTAAATGCGGGGAAACAAGCAGGGCGCAGGGCGCCCCGGCCGCCCCCAAAGCGGACTTACCCAAAAACCCCGGGGGGGCGCCTGTCTGTGCCGCTAAGGGGCCGCCCGTCAGAGACAGGGGTGGGCCCTAACACTTTACCGGTGACTGGGGAGTCCCTGATGGACCACCGACCACTATGACCCGATCCTCCCGGGAAAAGGGGGAAGAGACTTTTGTCGCTGGTTGGGGGAACCCGGGTGTTTCCACTTCCGCAAAAAGTTCTCAATTTCAGGTGTGCAGGGGAAAACCAAACGCTGTCCCTGCGCCCTTTAAGGGGGACCCCTCCTGGGGGCTGGACCCTCACCCCTTTTAAAATAAGCTGTCTCATATTAAAAACCCGTCTGGAGAGACAGGGGAGTCCCAACAGAGGGCCGATCCAGGCCCCGAGCTTTCCTGGCAAGGGGTTACACGCTGTCATACCATCAACCCTTCGGCCCAAAGCCAGGGACGGGGGGGCCCAGAAGGACCGTTCCAGGCCTGGACTTTTATAACCTCCCCGATAGCCCAAAAAGGGGGTTGGACCGCTTTCTGCCCGCATATCATCCGTCGGCTCAGAGTCGAAAACAGAGGATCCCAACTTGAAGAACCGTATCCAGGCATGGGCTTTACTCCGACCACAGCGATGGGGGAGGCTCGGGTGATCGAGGCAGAGAGAACTCTAACCTCAAAGCGAACACTCCCTAAGGGTGCGCTGGGGACTGGAACCCCGGAAGGGCGAGCTGGGGACGAACAGCGACGGCATGGCATATTTGGGGCCAAAACCGAAATGGGGGGTTTCTTGTAAGGGTTGCCATGCAAGGAGCAGGGGCCTGGCCAATTTTTGGGGCCCCGACCCCGACGGAGGGCTGGGGCCCGGAGTGGATTAGCGGAGCAGGCAAAGGGCCAAAGGCACTGGGGCCCAGCCAACAAGACATACTGTGGGAAAGGGGGGCCGGGGAAGAAACTTAAAAAAATTAGCCCTGAAAAGGGCAGGCGCAAAGCGCGGGGGGCAGGGATGGATGGGCCCCCAGGGGGCCAACTTTCCACCCAAGACGCTGTGTCTTCCCACAGTCAGGGGAAGCCAGGACCCGAACGCCCAAAAACTGCATCTAGGCCCCGCCCCAACACAGGCCCCGGGCCGTGGAGGGTCCTGCCCCCCCCCCGGGGTGGGCTGGCCCCCTTTGGGACCGCCCCCTGGGGCGGACCAGGGCCGGAAGAGGGCACGGCCTAGGCGCAGCCTAAGCCTCCAGAAGCCGGGGGCTAAATTTGAACGCGAGCGGCCCGCGGCGTGACCGTCGGAACGGCGCCGGAACGCAGGGGGACTGGGGAAGCATACCCGCACCCCTAGAGGCCCATCCCACCCCCAGCAGCCCCGCCAGACCCAAAAGCGGTACCGCGGCGGTAACGCCGCGGGATGCAGGTTTGCCCCCAAAGCCAGTGCGCCGGCAACCCCTGCGCCTTTGGGCAGCTATAGTAGGGGGGAAATATGCCCCCCCCCTTACTAGGACCCCCAGCCGCGGGGGGGAAAAAAAAGCCGCGGGCCAAACCCCTTTAAAGGACCTGCCGCAGCGGACGACATTTCCCTCCCAGGGGCGGCACTGGCCCAAAGGGGAGGGGAAACCCCTCCGCCCCTGGGGAGCCCCCAATACCTGGGGGAAAAAAGGGGAACACTGGGGGGCCGCAGGAAAATGGAATTCTCGGGCAACCAAAACGCATTTAAAAGGAAAAAATCCCCGACCACCCCCCAAAAAGGGGGAGGTCGGGGTACTCCCAACCCATTCTTCGGCGTCGCGGCTCCCCCTTCGGTACCCTGCCCCCCAGGCTGAGGACCGGAATCCCTAAAAAAGGGCCCCGGGGGGGCGGCGTGGGGGACGGGTAGCGGGGAGGAGGAAGGCCGCCAGCTAAAAAACTGACTGGGTTTTCCCGACGCCCTCAGGGGGGAAGTATCCGGTACAACTACGCGTTTTACGGCCCCGAAGGGGAAGCCGGGGGTCGATCACCTTTCAACAGGTGAGAGCCGAGTGTCAACACCTTCCCCAGGGGGGAACCGGGTGCTCAATCACCTTTTCCCCCAGGTGAAAGGGCCCGGGGCTCAATCACCTTCCTCCAGGTGAGGCCGGGTGCTCAACACCTTCCCCCAGGTGAGAGCCGGGGGGCTCAATCACCTTCCCCAGGTGAGAGCCGGTGCTCAATCACCTTCCAGGTGGGAAAAAAGCCGGGTGCTTTAAACACCTTCCAACGGTGGACCATGTGCTCAATACCCCTGCAAAGGAAAAAAAAAAGACAAAAAACCCGGACTTACTGATCAGCCTGGGGTCAGCAGGAGGGATATAGGTCGTCGGGGGGGGGGGGGGGGGGGGGGGGGGGGGGGCGTCAAGGGCCCAAAAAAGCATCCAAAGGGCGCCCCAAAAATTTTTAAAAAAATATACAAACTCGTTTTGGTTGAACTACAATGCTTTTTACAAGAATCAATGAAAAATTTCATTTTGGAGGCCTTTTAGCTGTTTTGGCGAGGAAAAGGCATTTAAAAAAATTGAAAAAAAACAACTGGCTGACACAGTTTCAATTTTTGGATACATAAAATATTTATTTAGCATTTAATGTATTTTAAGAACATATACAACTGACCTTTTTTTCTGGTCCATTACCGAGCATGGATTTGTTTCTTTGCTCCAAGGTAAGGACACACATAACCATTTCAGCATGCAATACCCCAAGGATTCCAAGTCACTGCGACGGCTTGGTGCTAGAATAAATTCAACAGAACAAATTGATATGCTTTAAAAAGGTGTTGCCATAAAGTGGTAGGGCGGGGGCTCTGACCTCTGGGAACCTCACACACCAGAGAATGTAGAGGATCTTTATTCATTCCCACTGCAAAGGGGTGCCAGGGCCAACTGTTGCCCAGGGAAATGCAGCAAGAATAGATCCATTTAAATGAATGCGGCCAGCTGCAGAATTGTGCTGTAGGGCCCTTCTTTCACATATCAGACTTTTTGAACCAAAAAGTGTTTGTATGTTTTAATAATATTCCATCAGGAAGAAGAGAGATGTGCCATGACTGATTTCTTTCTGACCCCGTCATTGGTGTGAAAGTGGTCTCTGTCTTTACCTATCAGTTTGTATCATATCTGTTTCTCTCTATATCTTAAAGGGGATGTATCGCTTCCTTACTTCCGTTGATTCACACTTCTCTTCGCTTCCCACCTCTGTGAATGCATGGGGGGTTCTTCCCCTCCCAGCTGCATGACAAACCCTCCCCCCTTCACTGCTGGCCTGAGACTCCCCCCCCCCCCCCCCTCCCCTCTGATCCACATATCACTGTGTCTCTCCCTAACAGTCTTATTTTATAAGAGCTGTATACATACCACAGGCTGCAAATTTAATCTAATCTGAGCACTGATCCCCTCACAGCTGAAGATGTATTACAGCTTTCTAAGAACGGCAAAAGATCTGCGTGTATGCAGAGAGTTAGGCACAGGGTCAAAACTGTCATGTTTTCTCAAATTTTACAATCTGCTGCAGTCTGTTTTTTTTTTTTGCTAGTGTGGAAACAGAAAATGCTACGGCCCCTAACTCTGAGTCAGAGACACAGCTCCTTGAATCAACCCAGGGGCTGTACAGAATGTAAATGAGCTCTCAGCTAGTGAATTGCAAGGAAGAGGGATCAGGAGGGATTAGACCCACACTGGATATCAGTGTAAATAAAAACACAAGATAAGGGACACTGTGAGAGCAAGGCAGCTCTGCTAATGACATCCAATTGCAAAGTTGCTTATTTTCACTGTCCCCTTATTCTGAAGACCATTTAATGAAACGATAACACCCCTTTAAATCTATCTACCTACAAAGTAAAAGGGCGCAGAACTTCTTTAGTAAAGTGGAAAATGTAAGTGTTTTAGTTCACGTCTCTGTAACATTTCATAATTTTTAAAGCTAAAATAAAACTCCATGATGTAGCTGAAACACTATGGAGACATGAAAAAAGCATTTGGTTCTTCACTTTATTTGAAGAGCACTGCATCTTTTTACTTTGGTTCTTCACTTTATTTTAAGAGCGCTGCATCTTTTTACCTTCTTTTTTGGCCTTGGTCAGGACTCATGAGTGCAATAATTTTTTTTTATTTTTTTTTTGCATTAAAGCATTTTTTGGTCTTTTGAGTGCTGCATTTCTTCAGCTAAATTATGTATCTTTCAGTCTGCCTTATATCAGTGGGGAATTGTTCAAGAGGTCGAGCCGTAATACTGGATATCACTGTAATTATTACTTCCTGTGGCGTAAAGTTAACGTGTTATTAAAGTTAACCTGTGTCATTAAAGTTAACATGTGAAATAAAAAAAAACATTATCAGGATTGCTTTATCTATTAATCCTGCCTCCCAAAATCTGTAATAAAAAGAGACAAGAGTCATCCCACAGAAAAACTAGGCCTTACATAGGTCTGTATACAGAAAAATTAAAATAAGTCGTTCTCAGAATATGTCGACATAAAAACACTTTTTGTTTTATTTCTATTATGTAAAAGCAGTTAAATATAAAAGAGCTATAGAAACTGATATGGCTTGTTCACACAGAGTTTTCACTCCGTGTTACAAGCGCTTTAGGATCCGTCTTGGGGTCCGCTCTGTCGTTCCCCAAGACGGATCTAACAATTAGTAGTGAGATTATCAATGCTCGCTGTGATGAAACATGGAGCAGCGTTCACATGAGGAACGCCACTGCGTGTTTCAATAGCGCAGCTGCGCTCCGTCTTGAAAGAACTGACATGCAATTCTTTTCAAGACGGAACGCAGCTGCGCTATTGAAACACGCAGCTGAGTTCTCTCATGTGAACGCTGCTGCGTGTTCAGCGCAGCGAGCAGTGATAATCTCACTGCTAATTGTTAGATCCGTCTTGGGGACCGACAGAGCAGACCCCAAGACGGATCCCTAAAGCGCTTGTAACACGGAGTGAAAACTTTGTGTGAACAAGCCCGTATTGTTGTAATTGTACCAACTAATGCAGGAAGTTAAAAATTGAAATCCTATGTTTAATGATGTAATTTCATCAATAAGCCGTATTGCTGTAGCTCTCAGTAAATTGGCTATGTATGGTTGCCATGTTTTGTCCCCTTTTTTAGGCCTTTTTTCTGAGGTGTTCTAACTAATGTACTTATTCAGTTGTTATATTGTTGTGTTTTTACGTTTCAATAAAATTATTTAAAAAAAAAAATGAAATCCAAAACAACAACAATGGTGTTTTTTTTTCCCTCCATTTTCATGGTTCAAGGCTAAACCCCTCTTCTCCCCCCAATAATTGGGAAACACCAGCAGGCCCAAAATGTACACTACAATCTACATGAATACCCTGTGAGCTGCAGTTTCCAAAGCAGGGTCACATCTAGGTGGTTTCACCTGTACTGGTGCACAGAGGGCTTTGAAAAAGAGGTGGTGATATAGGGAAGAAGAATGGTGTCCCTAAAAGCAGACCATTTTTCCTCATTTTGGCAAATAAGGTGATTGGCTGTTCAAATTTGTGCAGCAAATTGCTGCAATTTTAGCTAAAACAAGTGTTCAATGGTTACTGGTGCTGTCTATCTGAGCACCAATCATATATATATATATATATATAACTACACACACACACACACACACATATATACTGTATGTCTATAAATGGTCTGATTTGGGAAGAATTTATTTGCAAATTATGGTGGAAAATAAGTATTTGGTCAATAACAAAAGTTCATCTCAATACTTTGTTATATATCCTTTGTTGGCAATGACAGAGGTCAAACATTTTCTGTAAGTCTTCTCAAGGATGGCACACACTGTTGCTGGTATGTTGGCCCATTCCTTCATCCAGATCTCCTCTAGAGCAGTGATGTTTTGGGGCTGTCGCTGGGCAACATGGACTTTCAACTCCCTCCAAAGGTTTTATATGTGGTTGAAATCTGGGGACTGGCTAGGCCACTCCAGGACCATGAAATGCTTCTTACGAAGCCACTCCTTCGTTGCCCTGGTGGTATGCTTGGTATCATTGTCATGCTGAAAGACCCAGACATGTTTCATTTTTAATGTCCTTGCTGATGGAAGGAGGTTTGCACTCAAAACCTCACGATACATGGCCTCATACATTCTTTCATGTACATGCATCAGTTGTCCTGGTCTCTTTGCAGAGAAACAGCCCCAAAGCATGATGTTGCCACCCCCATGCTTCTCAGTAGGTATGGTGTTCTTTGGATGCAACTAAGCATTCTCTCTCCTCCAAATACAATAACAATTCTACTTTGGTTTCATCTGACCATATGAAATTCTCCTAATACTCTTCTGGATCATCCAAATGCTCTCTAGCAAACTTCAGATGGGCCTGGACATGTACAGATAGGCCTGGCAGCGTAGTTTGTTACTGATTACTTACTTAGTACGGGAGGGAGACAAGGATTTTAAGCCCAACCTCCCCAATGGTCAATGCCCTGAAACCCACAAGGCAAGAACCAATCTGCTCCAGGGGAGACCTCACCTCTGACCCCGGAGCCACCACCAGCCAGGATCCAGAATTTTACATAGCAACATACGCATTAATATTCTTTCATTTCAGGTAATTATCTAAGCCTTTCTTGAAACTCCCAACTGTTCCTGCTGTAACTAGCTCATCAGGCAGGCTATTCCACAGATTTACAGTTCTTAAAGTGAAGAATGCTTTTCTCCTCTGGAGATTGAATTCTTTTCTCTCTAGCCGAAGGGAATGTCCCCTTGTCTTTTGAGGGGGGGTTTACATGAAATAATTTTTCCCAACAGTTTGGTTAGGACCATTTATATATTTATATAAATTAATCAATGTCCCCCCGAAGCCGTCTTTTCTCAAGACTAAATAAGTTCAATTCTACTAACCTTTCCTCATAACTAAGATGCTCCATTACTCTTACAAGTCTGGTTGCTCGTCTTTGCTTTCTTCTTTAGCTCCATTACATATTTTCTATAAACTGAAGCCCAAAACTGAACAGCATATTCTAAGTGAGGTCGCACCAATGCTTTATACAGCGGTAGAATTACATTCCTGTCCTACGAGTCTATGCCTCTTTTAATACAAGCCAATATCCTACTTGCCTTAGAGGCAGCTGATTGACAGTGAATGTTGTTCTGTAGTTTATGATCTACAAGAACGCCCAGATCTTTCTCAACAAGAGATTCTCCCAGTTTTTCTCCACCTCAGACATATGATGCCTGCAGGTTATTTATACCCAGATGCAGAACCTCACATTTATTCACTTTGAACCTCATTTGCCAAGTGGATGCCCAAACACTCAGTGTGTCCAGGTCTGCTTACAATTTATGAGCATCATCCATTAATTGCACAACCCTACATAGTTTGGTGTCATCTGCAAAAATAAAAACTGTGCTATTGATCCTCTCCACAATATCATTAATAAATAGATTAAATAAAAGAGGACCCAACACTGAGCCCTGTGGCACACCACTCACAACAGGGGACCACTCAGAGTAGGAGTCAGTTACCACCACTCTCTGAGTACGATCTGATAACCAGTTTTTTATCCAATTACACACGGTTATTTCTAACCCAATGGATTCTAATTTACCCAACAAATGCTTATGAGGGACAGTGTCAAACGCCTTTGCCAAGTCTAAAAACACAATATCAACAGCTGCCCCTCTATCCATACTTCTACTCACCTCTTCATAAAAGCAGATCAGGTTGGTTTGACAACTTCTGTCCTTAGCAAAACCATGCTGGCAATCACTTACAATATTGTATTCTTCTACATATTCCTGTATATAGTCCCTTATGAACCCCTCAAACATTTTTCCCACAACAGATGTTAAGCTTACTGGTCTATAATTACCTGGGCAAGATTTGGAGCCGTTTTTGAAAATGGGACATTTGCCTTGCGCCAGTCTCCTGGCACTACACCCGTCCTCAGAGAATCTCTAAATATCATAAACAAGGGAACACCGATAACTCAGCGGAGCTCTTTAAGAACTCTTGGGTGTATGCTATCAGGGCCTGGAACCTTGTTCACATTAAGCTTATTTAACTTGGCTTGGACCTTTTCTACACTGAGCCAATCAATTATAGCAGATGTATTAACAGTACTGGTAACACCTACATCTGTTCTGGGCCCACCCCCATCAACTGCTTTCTCATCATTAGTATATACTGAGCTGAAGAACCTTAAGGTTGAAAATATGCTGTTCAGAACTGAAGAACAGAAGGTAGAAGCCATGTTGGATTTAGTTTTAATTGCCTATACTTGTTACCCATAGGAATATATTTAAAGCTTTCCCATTTGGCTTCTACATCACAAAAATTGCTCCCAGTCCATGTCCTGTATTGCGTCCCTCATTAAGGGGAAATTGGCCCTTTTAAAATTAAATGTTTTTGCCCTCCCGCTCTGTTTTTCTTTTTTCCAGTTTACACTAAAATGAATTATATTGTGGTTGCTGTTACCTAGATTTTCAGAAACAGTGACCGCTACAACAAGTTCTGCACTGTTAGAAATGACCAGATCCAACAGAGCATCACTTCTAGTGGGATCCTCCACAAACTGCCCCATAAAATTATCCTCTAACAGATTGAGGAACTAACTTCCCTTTTCAGTTGATGTAGAACCGTGACCCCAGTCGATGGCTGGGTAATTAAAGTCACCCATGATTATCACTGTACCTGCCTGTGCGGCCCGCACCATTTGATTATGCATCTGTTCCTCTATTTCCTCAGTGATGTTCAGAGGTCTATATATTACAGCAATAGTAACCTTTTCTGCATTAACCCCCCCTCTTACGTTTCCACCCACAATGTCTCCACATCTCCAGCGACCTTGTCCTCTATTTCCTCTTTCACACTTTCACATTTGCCTTCATATCACTCCTTACATACAGACACACTGTCCTTCCTAAATAGCCTAAATCCTTCAAGGTTGAGAGCCCAATCATGAGGAGTCCAGCCATGCTTCAGCAATACCAACCAGATCAATCTGCTCCTATAGAACCACCGTTCTTGTGATCATTTTGAACCCACGGGGTGAGATCTTGTGTGGAGCCCCAGATGGAGGGAGATTATCAGTGGTCTTGTATGTCTTCAATGTTCTAAGTATGGCTCCCACAGGGGAGTTCTTCACACCAAGTTGCTTCCCTAGTGCAGATTCAGTCTTCCCAGCCTGGTGCAGGGCTGCAATTTTGTTTCTGGTGTCCTTCAACAGCTCTTTGGTCTTCACCATAGTGAAGTTTGGAGCGTGACTGTTTGAGGTTGTGGACAGGTGTTATCAGTATAAAAGACAAGTTCAAACAGGTGCCATTACTACAGGTCATGAGTGGAGGACAGAGGAGCCTCTTAAAGAAGAAGTTACAGGTCTGTGAGAGCCAGAAATCTTGTTTTTTTGTAGGTGACCAAATACTTATTTTCCACCATAATTTGCAAATAAATTCTTTCCAAATCAGACAATGTGATTTTCGGGATTTGTTTTCTCATTTTGTCTCTCATAGTTGAGGTCTACCTATGATGTCAATTACAGGCCTCTCTCATCTTTTAAAGTGGGAGAACTTGGACAATTGGTGGCTGACTAAATACTTTTTCCCCCCACTGTATATGCGTGTGTGTGTGTGTATATATACACAGTATCTCACAAAAGTGAGTACACCCATCACGTTTTTTGTAGATATTTTATTACATTTTTTCATGGGACAAAACTGAGGATATGACACATTGATACAATGTAAAGTAGTCAGTATACAGCTTGTTTAACAGGGTACATTTGGTGTGCCCTTATTTGTCCTTTTCCCTCCCCAGTGTCATGTGACTCATTATTGTTAAAAGGTCTCTGGTGTGAATGGGAAGCAGGTGACATGGGATGTTCCAAGAATGAAGGGAAATGGCAGAAAAATTAGAGAACTAATTTCTTACTTTTGTGCAAGCTGCACACATTTTATTTTGTGATTGTACCTCAACCTGCATAATTTATACAAAAAGCACACTACATACCGATATTAATTCCTTGAGGGCTATAGTATTTAAAATGGGGTCAGTTTAAGCGATTACTACTGTTGTGGTACTTGGTGAGGATCTGCTAATGCAACATGGCACTCCAACCATGTCAACAAAATATGGCCTCAAATACACAAATTACGCTTCCCTTCCGACCCTCACCATCTACCTCAACGTAATGTAATTTTTTCAGTTTCACAGCCCAATTCTAAAAATTACTGTAAATCTCTAGTGAGGTCAAAATACCATTATTCGAAAATTGTTGAGATGTGACGTTTCCAAAATAGGTTGAGGTTGGGGGAATTTCCACTGTTCTGGTACTTGGAGGGAGCTCTGCTAATGCGACATAGCACCTTCCAACCATTCCAGCAAAAGCTATGTCACGAAAGCCAAATAGTCCCACCACGCGTCCAAACTATACTTCATTAACACATGTGGTGTATTGCCACACACATTCCTTTCAAAATTAAAAATTTGGGGCAAAGTTTGCAATTTATTGGAAAAAATATATAATTTTTAATTTTCACAGCCTAATTCGAAAAAAACCCACATATGGGGTCAATATACTCACTACACCCCTCATTGATTCCCTGGAGGTTAACTGTTTCATTAATGGGGTCTATAGGGATTTTTTCCTTAAGGTGTCAGCAAACCTGATATGGTGCCTAAAAAATAACCTCATAAAAAGGAGCCCCAAAATCCTAAAATCCAGTAGGTGTTCCTTTAATTCTGAGGCCTGTGGTCAAAAAACATAGTAGGGCCACATATTATATATTTCTTAAAAAAAAAAAAAAGATTTAGGAAACTAATATTAAGTTGAAAAAAGAACGCAACAATTAGCTTATTACTTTTCACAGGTGGCACCCTCCCTCAGTGAAAAAGGGTAAACTAATCGGTCAATATTTGAGAGCGCAAAGGAATTGCTCTACGGTTGAAACATTGAATAAGAACTTTATAACCGTTTTCTGGCAAGAGGGTAGCCCAAAAATGCTTGAGTAAGGCATGTAATAGGGCTTCGACTAGTGACAGAGGGCATTGTTTGGTAAAACAGAGGAAAGAAGGAAGGGAATATGATCAGATGCATTGCAACACTTGAGAATCGTGTTAGTGAAATTAGAGCTATTCTTAGAAGACATTGGAGGATTCTGAGAGCAGTCCCAGAAACTGTATCTATGAACTAATTCCTAAATATCCAAGTATAACCTAAAGGAGAGGGAAGAACCTCTGAGATGAATTACATAGTCACTTTCAAAACGATAGGAAGGAAACTTGGCTTAAATCCCCTGTAGTGGGTGGTTCCTACCCATGTGGAAATTGCACATTTTGTCCCTATTTTTTTGAGGGAAAAGAGTTTTGTTAATCCAGTTGATGGGAGGGAGTGTGATATAAGGCAGTTTCTCAATTGCAAAACTAAGGGAGTCATCTATGGAGCTATGTGCAATTGTCCAAAAACTTACGTTGCAAAAACAATTCAAGAATTCCGACGTCGAATTTCCATACATTCGATTGCTATTAATACAAAAGCAAATACTCCCCTTGCAAGACATTTTTCAGAAAAATATGGAGGAAACACTAGAGATTTGAAATTTTGGGGTATATGCTCAAAGAAAGTGGGCCCTCGCAGAGGGGACTTAGATACGATCCTCGTTCAACAGGAAGCTAGATGGATCTATCTTTGAACCCTTTAGGTATTAATGAGAGATTTTTATACACTGCATTTATTTAAAAATGATTTACAAAAAGAAAATATCTGCCCTTTCCATCATATTTTGATGTAAAATATAAATTGATACAATTATTCACTTTTTTCTTACTTGGCGATTCTTTATATTGTATTATGGTATGCATTTCATTATTCAGATATATATAAGTTAGGTCCTTTTGAACATCTTATTTTAATTGATCTTTCTGCAACCGTTTTGATTTAATATTAACCTAACTTCAGGTAAAACCCCATAGAAAAAAGAAGTAATGTCTACAATATAACTTTTATTAATAATAGCTTAAAATATATCCCACTAACAACTCTCTCTAGAACTACCAGGGCAATACTGTACAATGAATAACAGTCCCTACCCTAAAGTGCAAGATGATTGCCCCGATAAAGGGTGCTCTTTCCCAAAACCTGTCCCTAGGAAAATTGACAGATATGATCCTCTAGTCTGGTCCCAACATGTTTCAACCAGCCTGTAAAAATTATTATACCCGGACACCTCAGGGGACCAAAATGCAGGAATTCAGACTAAAGGTGTTCAAAAATAATTGTCAAATAATGTACCACAGGTATACTATGCTTAATCCAAGATACCTGATAAAATGACAATACCAACTAGGGAAAAAGAGAACAAGGATGATGTATTCATCCCAGAAAGTAAGAGGTGGTCATATCCAAAAAATCTCAGTACCTTCGGTAAAAGTAATGTACCTTACCGATATGTAGAGGAACCACCCCACTGTTTCAAGGTGTAGTGATTATAGACACCTCTATGTCATCTCTAGCCCTGTCAGGGCATTGAAGCATCGGCCACATTCAATAATTCAGAGAGACAGAGGTCGACAGGCTGGTCGAAACATGTTGGGACCAGACTAGAGGATCATATCTGTCAATTTTCCTAGGGACAGGTTCCTTTATCGGGGCGATCATCTTGCACTTTAGGGTAGGGACTGTTAATCATTGTACAGTATCGCCCTGGTAGTTCTAGAGAGAGTTGTTAGTGGGATATATTTTAAGTTATTATTAATAAAAGTTATATTGTAGACATTACTTCTTTTTTCTATGGGGTTTTGAATTAGTCAGAGGTTTCTGGATACTGGCCATTCATCTAGCTGGTAGTAAACATATAACTTCAGGTGAAACCTTGAAATTTATCTCCCATAATAATATGAAGCATTGATTATACAAATATGATCCATGGCAAATGTTGCTGGAAATAAGCGTATGTTCACACGGCTGATTTTGACGCTGTTTCCGGAGCGTTTCCGTTTCCAAAACAGCATCAAAAAAGCCTCCAGATCATTTTAATTGATTCCTATGTAAAACCTATGTTGTTCACACTTAACGAGGTTTTTACACACGTATTAGGAGCTTCTTTGAAAGCTGATGTATCTGTTGTAGTGTACTATGCCAGTCGTCTTCTTTTAAATCATTCCAGGCTGGTAATGATTATGCAGTTGAACAATATATCAACTGTAATACTCATTACGTGATTTATCTTATTTCTTGTTTTCAATGTCGTGTTCAATATGTTGGGTGCACCACTGCACCATTGAAGGATCATATTGGAATACATCTTTCTGATACTAGAGTATTGTTCACACAAGGAGCATCTGCCATGTCTCATCACTGTATACTCCATCATGCAGGTAACACCGAAACTCTGTCGGTACAAGGTATCGAGAGGGTTAATGTTCCAATAAGAGGAGGTGATCATAGAAGGAAACTTTTAAACCGTGAATCCTTCTGGATTTTCATTCTGAAAACCTGTTTGCCATATGGTTTAAACAATAGGCAAGATTTAATTTTGCAATATCGATTCTATTTATTTTTATCTATGTTCTATTGTTTTCTTTTTTGTGTCTTTCGTTTGCTTCATCAGGTCATAAAACACACTGTGTGTGTGTTCAATGACCTGATGAAGCAAATGCAGCATTTGCGAAACGCGTTGTCTATTTGTTTTTATTGTTAAATAAATAACACTAATTTCCTGGTAATGTTACCCGGTGTCTTTTAGCTTTATCTATTTTACTTCCATGAGCGCTCATCCTATTTTTCTGGCTGCTGTATACGTATTCCGTGGAGTTCTTGAATTTCCTCGTGTCAACAAGTAGCTGCTACTACCGTGGAATTACTTTGGAACCTATTTCATTCTCAAACTTCCAGTGTGTGTTGTACCGCTGCAGGTACAACCCGTCCAGGTGAGCAGCTTTATTAACTTCCATTTGGTATAATTTTTTACTGCTCTGCGCTTTTTGTTCCTATTTTTCTACAGTGCTGTTGCGTATTCACACTGAATGTAACGTGTTTGTTAATTAACGTCATTATATAGGTGTGTCGACGTTTATGTTTTAGTATGCTACGACTAAGGGCGGTATGTTTTGGGCCTGAAACGCGTTAGAGGCATTTGTACTGTTTGTCAATATTTTATCCATCTCTAAGCTCAGCTGGACATTTCTATTTTTTTTAAATTTGGAGTCTCCACATGTGCCTGCGCAAGTCCGTGCTGATTGCATCTACCACGGGTGAGCTGGTTTACTATCTTCTCTTCACTGTTATTGGTTTGAAACTTACTTACACTGTCACCGGAGCCAAGTCCTCCTCTCTCTGTGCGCGGGTGGGATGAGAAATTAAATCAGTGAAGGCCCACGCACAGAGGGAGGAGGGCCCGGCAAGAACTATGTAAATTGTGAAGGCCACGTTGCCACATTGGAAGCAAAGACGAAATGTATACATAGATGAAGAAAACATACCAGCGCCTCTGTGAGCATCCAGGCTGATGAACTCAGCTGTGCCTTCATGGAGTGTTCTGTAGCCATCACTGTACACCACATGTTTTCCATCAGGGCAGTAGCGAAATGCATTATAGTATCCTGCAAGATAGACCTAAGATAAAAAGAAGAATGTGCAGCTTTAGTACTTTGCTTAATATAGAAGTTCTCTCTAGTCATTAAATTGTATGTGGTATAAAATTCTGATGCTCACAGGTGTCACAATAGCATTTTATAGGCCTCGTAATTGTACACTACAATTTCTCTAAATTATACTTTAAATTCAGGGAGTTTGTCTTTATGGGAAATTCCATATAGTGTACCCCAGATTACAAGAAGGTACAGTATGTCCTAATCTCCATGTCTAATTTATGTTCATTATTTACTGCAGATAAAAGGTTTAAATAAAAAAACTAAACACCAACCATGAAAGTGTTATCTTATTAGATGTGCAATACCCGTGTTCTCTATAACCCCTTACTGCCACAGCCAGTTTTGACCTTTCTGACAAAGCACCATTTTTCAAATTTGCCATGTGTCAGTTTAGGTAGTAATACATTTTAATCCCTTCCCGACATTTAATGTAATGGTACGTCACAGTTACATAGTACGGTTTAAAAAAAGACATATGTCCATCAAGTTCATCCAACGGTGGGGAAAATGTGGGTGAAGAGAGGGGGATAAGGAGTTTAAGCCTAGTTTCTTCTACTGATGAAAGCTTTGAAACCCATAAGGCAAGAACAAATCTGCTCTAAGGAAGACTTCATTTCTAATCCCAGAGTTGCCATCAGGCTGGATCTAGAATTTTATATGGCTGCACATGTATTAATACTCTTTAGTTTCAGGTAGTTATCTAAGCCTTTCTTGAAACACGCAACTGTTCCTGCTGTGACCAGCTCCTCCACAGATTTACAGTTCTCACAGTGAAGAACGCTTTTCTCTTCTGGAGATTAAATCCTCTCCAGCCGAAGGGAATGTCCCCTTGTCTTTTGAGGTGCCTTTACATGAAATAATTTTTCCCCATACTGTTTGTAGGGACCATTTATATACTCATATAAATTAATCATGTCCCCCCGGAGCCGTCTTTTCTCAAGACTAAATAAGTTCAATTCTACTAACCTCTCCTCATAACTAAGATGCTCCATTCCCTTATAAGTTTGGTTGCTCGTCTTTGCACTCTCTGTAGCTCTATTACATCTTTTCTATAAACTGGAGCCCAAAACTGAATAGCACATTCCAAGTGAGGCCACACCAATGCTTTATACAGCGGTAAAATTACATCCCTGTCCTGCGAGTCCATGCCTCTTTTGATACACGCCAATATCTTGCTTGCCTTAGAGGCAGCTGATTGACACTGCATGCTGTTCTGTAGTCTATGATTTACAAGAACTCCCAGATCTTTCTCAACAAGGGATTCTCCTAGTTTTTCTCCCCCTAGGAAATATGATGCCCGCAGATTATTTATACCCAGATGCAGAACCTTACATTTATCCACATTGAACCTCATTTGCCAAGTGAATGCCCACTCAGTGTGTTCAGGTCTGCTTGCAATTTATGAACATCTTCCATAGATTGCACTACACTACATAGCTTGGTGTCATCTGCAAAAATAGAAACAGTGCTATTAATCCCCTCCACTATATTATTAATAAATACGTTGAATAAAAGAGGACCGAATACTGAGCCCTGGGGCACACCACTATTAACCGAGGACAACTCAGAGCAGGAGTCATTTACCACCACTCTCTGAGTACGATCCAATAGCCAGTTTTTAATCCAATTACACATCTTTATTTATAACCTTATGGATTTTAATTTACCCAATAAACGCGTATGAGGGACAGTGACAAACAACTTTGCAAAGTCTAAAAACACATTATCCTCAGCCGCCCTGCTATCCGGAGTTCTACTCACCTCTTCATAAAAACAGATCAGGTTTAACGTATGTTTCTGCACACAAAAACATTTCTGAAAAAACGTATGCAAACCTGGGTGCCACTGGCAGGGCTGCGGCACACATGTAATTATACATGTACACACACAGACCGCCGCCAGCGGCACATTTCTGCAAAAAGGGCAATACACTACGTGGAAATCCCTAAAGAAGCATTTATGCTATCTATCATACATGAAAAAACTTTGAGACTCTCGGTTCACATATTTTGATCAAAAGATGTTTAAGCTGCCCACGACTATCAACGTGATCTCAAAATCGGGCAGTCCTATCCTATCTTTACCTCTCAATCGTGTGTCGCAGCCCTGCCAGTGGCACCCAGGTTTGCATACGTTTTTTCAGAAATGTTTTTGTGTGCAGAAACATACGTTATACTTGGTGTACATTGATTTTAACCTATATGGGAAGGAAGGGTGCTTCCATTTTGGGTTTCTGTCCCCGCCCACTCTCACAGGCTGTCATAAGAAGGGCAGCTTTGCAGGTTGGGTGTTTTTTTATTTTTTCTCTCTGAATAATGGAGGTCGGGTTTACCCACGAGAGGCCTGATTGGCTCGATTGAGAGGTAAAGATAGGATAGGACTGCCCGATTTTGAGATCACGTTGAAAGTCGTGGCAGCTTATAAACATCTTTTGATCAAAATATGTGAACCGAGAGTCTCAAAGTTTTTTCATGTATGATAGATAGCATAAATGCTTCTTTAGGGATTTCCACGTAGTGTATTGCCCTTTTTGCAGAAATGTGCCGCTGGCGGCGGTCTGTGTGTGTACATGTATAATTACATGTGTGCCGCAGCCCTGCCAGTGGCACCCAGGTTTGCATACGTTTTTTCAGAAATGTTTTTGTGTGCAGAAACATACGTTATACTTGGTGTACATTGATTTTAACCTATATGGGAAGGAAGGGGTGCTTCCATTTTGGGTTTCTGTCCCCGCCCACTCTCACAGGCTGTCATAAGAAGGGCAGCTTTGCAGGTTGGGTGTTTTTTATTTTTTCTCTCTGAATAATGGAGGTCGGTTGACCCAGCGAGAGGCCTGATTGGCTCGATTGAGAGGTAAAGATAGGATAGGACTGCCCGATTTTGAGATCACGTTGAAAGTCGTGGGCAGCTTAAACATCTTTTGATCAAAATATGTGAACCGAGAGTCTCAAAGTTTTTTCATCACTGATGTCAGAGACACCCAGGAAGCATTTATTAGTCTTCCGTTACCTCATGGCAGCCAGCAGCATGCTGCGAGTCCAGATGGAGACTGAGGGAGCTCCCTCCCTCTATTTTTCCCTGGTCTTCTATGGTCACAATTGACCACGGCATCTAAGGGGTTAACACCTTAAGGACCCAGCCAGTTTTGGCCTTATTGACCCAGCCCTATTTTTGAAATCTGGCATGTGTAACTTTATGTGAGAATAACTTTTCTACACTTTTACTTATCCATGTGAGAGATTCAGAGATTGTTTTCTCGTGACACATTGTGTTTTAAGTTAGTAAGAAATTTTGGTCTATACAATCTTTGTTTCTTTGTGAAAAATATCAAAATTGTATGAAAATTTGAAAAAATTTGTCATTTTGAAAGTTACAAAATTTATGCGTGCAAGACAGATAATTATTCACCACAAAATAGTTTATGATACTCCGGTATTAAAGAAATAATTGCTTCGGCACCACTCTGATTTCAAACAGCCAAAAAATGGATAGATATACTGTATACAGTTCCAAATTTTAATACGGTACAGCACATTTTACCAAGATAGAGGTGGTGCTCAGTGAATATAAAGAAACAGTCACTTGTAAAATACTTTTGTGGAGAAGAAAACTTCACGGCACTCACCAAAGGTAATATTATAAAAACCTTACTTTATTTGGCTACTTGTCTCTATAAAAAAAAGAGGCATACTGGATACACAAGACCACGCCAAACTTGACAGACCGGCAACAGCTGTTTCGCGTGTAGACACACGTACGTGATGACGTAGCTCCCATTAGGCTTAGAGGAAGCGTGTGTCTACACGCAAAACAGCTGTTGCCGGTCTGTCAAGTTTGGTGTGGTCTTGTGTATCCCGTATGCCTCTTTTTTATAGAGACAAGTTGCCGAATAATGTAAGGTTTTTATAATATTACCTTTGGTGAGTGCCGTGAAGTTTTCTTCTCCACAAAAGTATTTTACAAAATAGTTTATAACTAGCATCTACCATATGTCCACTATAGGTTGGCATCATTTTTTATTTTTTTTTTTTTTTTTTTACGACTTTTGGGGGCTTAGAAACTTAGTAATAATTTCTCATATTTTCAAGAAAATTTGCAATATACATTTTTTAGGGACCAGTCCAGTTCTGACATGGCTTTGAGGGGCCTGCATGTTAGATACCCTCATAAATCACTCCATCTAAGAAACTAGACCACTTAAAGTATTGACAACAGTGTTTAGGAAGTTTGTTAACCCTTTAGGTATTTCACAGAAATTAAAGCGAAGTGGAGGTGAAATTTCAAAATTTCACTTTTTTTCAATAATTTCAATATCTATATTTATCTAGTATTCACTGCAATACGGTAAATGTGACCAGATTAATGCAATTTAATATCAATCCCCCCCCCCTTCTGCCGTTTTCAGAGATATCCCATATGTGGCCCTAGTGCGCTATTTGGCTCAACCCCAAACCTCAGAATAGGAGGAGCACCTACTGGACTCTGGGGTCTCATTTTCAATTCGATTTTATTTAGGCGCCATTTCAGGTTTGAGGACACCCTAAGGTGCGAAGACTTAATAAACACCTCTAAAAATATTGGAAAATAAACCCCTTAAGGAATATATCCAGGGGTGCAGTGAGTATATCAACCCCACAGGTGTTTCACAAATTATTTTTAGCATTAGGCTGTGAAAATTAAAAAATGTTTTTCCAGCAATCTGCAATTTTAGCTTAAAATGTTTCATATTTACAAGGAATCGTAAATAAAAAGCACCTAAAAATTCGTTACACAATTTCTTCCAAGTTCGGCAATATCCTACATGTGGGCTGTTTGGGCACATGGCAGGGTGTATAAGGGAGGGAGCGCTATTTGGCTTTCGGAGCGCAGATTTTGATGGGTGCCATGTCGCATTTGTAAAGCCCCCAAAGAACCAGAACAGGTGAAACCTTCCAGAAGTCGCCCCATTTTAGATTCAACACCCCTCATGGATCTCATATAGGGGTGTATTGTGCATTTTGGGTGCAGGTGTTCCATAGTTTTTTCAGCATTGGGCCATGAAAATGGGAGGAAAAATGCAGTTTTGTTTTTGTTTCAATTTTACAGCGTTCACCGTGCAGTTTAAATGAGTGGATAACTTTACTATTGGGGTCGGTACAGTTACAATGATATAGATTTTATATAGTTTTTTATGTTTTATTACTTATTCATAATATAAATATAATATAAAAAATGAGTTTTTATGTTGTCCTATTCTGACAGCCATAAATTTTTTATTTTGCTGTGTTAAGATCTGTGTATTGCCTTGTTTTTTGCAGGGTGAATTGATGCTTTTATTGATACTATTATGGGGGGCATATGATGCTTTGTTCACTTTTTATTTAAGGTTTTTTTGTGAGGCGTTTTGAACAAAATACAGCAATCCTGGTAGTGTTTTTTATTTCTATAGCGGTCACCGTGCGGTATAAATGACATGCTAGCTTTACTCAGCTGGTCGATACGATTACAGCGATACCCAATTTGTATATTTTTTTTATTTTTTACTGCTTTTATACAATAAAAACACTTTTATTCAAACAGGAAAACACGTTTTTGCATCGCCATAGTCTGAGAGCCATAACTTTTTTATTTTTCTGTGTACGGAGCTGTGAACAGGCTTTTTTTTTTGCAGGATGAGTTGACGTTTTTATTGGTATCATTTTTAGGGAAACAAGACTTTTTGATCAGTTTTAAATCAGTTTTTTGGAAGGCAGGGTGAAGAAAATACCTCAATCCTAGTAGTGTTTTTTATTTTTATTTTTAACAGCACTCACCATGCAGTATCCGTGATAAGTTAGCTTTACTCTGTGGGTCGATACGATTACGGCGATACCCAATTCATATAGTTTTTTTATGTTGAAGCACTTTTAAAAAAAAAAAAAGTGTTTTTAGTGTGTAAAAGAATATTTATGCATGGCTATCTTCTGAGAGCCATAACTTTTTTATTTTTCTGTATACAGAGCTGTGTAAGGACTTTTTTTTGCGGGATGAACTGACGTTTTAATTGGCACAACGTTGGCGTTTATAGGAGTTTTTGATCGCTTTTTATTCCATTTTATGTGCTGCGGGATGAACAAAAATCTTAATTCCGTGAATTTTTTTAAATTTTTTTACGGCGTATGGGTAAATTAACATGATAGATTTATAGGACAGGTCGTTACGCACGCGGCGATACCATATATGGGTACTTTATTTTTGATCTTTTTTGGGGCGATTGCCGTTTGTAAAGGGGAAAAGGGCGGTGTGTGTTTATTTTATTTTTTGTGTTTGTGTTTTACTTATTTTTCACTTTTTTTTTACTTTTTCACATTATTTTTTAACTTTTCCCCATAGGGGATTTGAATGAGTGATCTTTAGATCTCTCATTCAATAGGAATCACTACACAGATTGTTGATGTGCACTGGTTCATATGGCAAATGTCAGTCATGATGCCATGCCATGCCCACAGGGCACAGCCGGGCATCGTGACGTCACAGACAACCCAGAAGGCATTCTACCGTGTTTCCCCGAAAGTAAGACAGCGTCTTACATTCTTTTTACCCCCAAAAGTCCCACTATGTCTTACTTTCGGGGTATGTCTTATTATTGGCAGGTATATGGCCCCATACGCAGGTATAGGGCAGGCTGTAGGCAGGGTATAGGGCCGGCTGTAGGCAGGTATAGGGCAGGTATAGGCAGCTGTAGGCAGGTATAGGCAGCTGTAGGCAGGTATAGGGCCGGCTGTAGGCAGGTATAGGGCCGGCTGTAGGCAGGTATAGGGCCGGCTGTAGGCAGGTATAGGGCCGGCTGTAGGCAGGTATAGGGCCGGCTGTAGGCAGGTATAGGGCAGGTATAAGGCAGGTATAGGCAGCTGTAGGCAGGTATAGGCAGCTGTAGGCAGGTATAAGGCAGATGTAGGCAGGTATAGGGCAGATATAGGCAGGCTGTAGGCAATAATATCAAAATAAAAAAACAAACAATCACTTACCTGGATCCCCGCGCTCTCCGCTCTGCTCTATTTTCTTCTCGGCACAGGCGGGTGACATCATCAGGCCGCGCACGCAGCGTGATGACACACGCTGCCTGTGCCGGGAGCTCCGGACAGCCACCAGTCTGCGGTCGCCCGGAGGCCACTGTGGAGCACGGAGCGCTCGCTCTGTGCCCCGCAGTGGTATCCCTTCACTTACATGCGCTCCGGAGGAGTCGCATATAGGTGAAGGAATCGCGGACAGTACCCGGGCCAGCGCAGCGCCCCGGACACTGTGCGCTGTACTCGGCATTCAGCTATATGCGCTCCCTGAGGAGCCGCATATAGCTGAAGCGTCCCTGTCGGCGCCCGGGCCATCACAGCGCCCAAGAGCAGACAACGTAGTTTACTACGTCTTACTTTCGGGGTACGTCTTACATTAGTCGACGTCCCTAAACTCCCCGCTACGTCTTACTATCGGGGGTGTCTTACTATCGGGGAAACACGGTATGTCTTCCGTGCTGTCTGTCAGCACACAGCAGCCGCACGGATCATGCACGATCGTGCGCTGCTGTCGCCGACAGAGACGCAGGAGGAGATCGCTCCTCCTGCGTCTCCCTTAGTTATTGCGACCTATCAGTCGCGATAATTAAGGGGTTAATCGCCCTACCCCCGTCCCCGGAGTGATCTTGGGTCGGGCCGACCCTGCGGGATGTCAGCTGTAATATCCAGCTGACATACCGCGCCGATTGCGCGAACTCTACTTTAGAGTTTGCGTGATCCTCAGGACGTATGCATATGTCCAGGTGCGTGAACCCCCAAACGACCTGGACGTATGCATACGTCCAAGGTCATTAACGGGTTAATCGGCCGCAACCAGAATAATCTTTGCTTGTGGCCAATGCTGCAGAACACCAGTTGTAATATACAGCTGGTTCCCCTTTCCATAAATTTAAGCCAATTTGCGAGAACCCCATCCTGACCATGACATAAAGTGGTTCTACAAGACTTTTTAACAAACTCCCTCCCACTGATCTGAAAATTATCCCTCTCTCATCACCGTTACCCATCTTTTCCAGTTTCCTCACTGATAACATCAGGTCCATGGATCACATGATGCTGCATGTACAGTATGTGACCACAGGGGTTAGTAATTGGCTCCAGCATCATGTTATCCTTGAATGTGACGTTTTCAGTGAGGGAACATTAGAGTTCTGGAATGTTGGTGATGGTAGGTATGGATTCATTTTCTATTTCAGCACGATGGGAGGGAGGTTTTTAAAAGTCTAGGAAAATCCTATTAAGATAGGACCAGAAGTGCCTATTGTTGGGTTCTGCACTAACTGTGAAAGGTCTTATGTCGCTGTCAGAAACCTTTGCTGGGCCTGCCTTTTAATTTTTATAAGGATGGTTCAAGCCCTCATTATAATTGTTCTAATTAGCTGCCTTATCTATTTTTCTTATTAGCTGGAGGCACTGAGCTTTTAAATCTATTGAGAATCCGAAGATATGAGCTCATTTAGTAAACTTAACTCCTTAAAGGGGTTTTATCGCTACAAAAAGATTAGCTTTCAACATAATTACGTGTGAAAAAAGAAATACAGTATGTACATCAAGTTCAACCAAGGGTGAAGGGACAGTTAAAGAAAAACTTTTTTTTAAATACATTGATCAACAGATGTTACTTTAGTCATGAGATAAGAGAAATTTTATCTGTTCTGAATGCACACAGGTTCAAATGTTCCAAAGCAAATTACCTGGCTATCACCCTCCTGGAGCTTACGTTTTTCATTTCAGTGCTCCGAGAGGTAATTCCCTTCTAAGATTCTGCGGAACTGCAGATTTCTCACAACAGGATTGCAGCAAAACCTGTTAGTTACAAACCCTACGAACTCACCCACCGTAGAGACCAGCTCCGGTACAGGGGTTAACACCACCAGAGTACGGATGACTATCCCTGAGACCTTGAGTGCTGCCGCAGAAGAAGCAAAACCAATCATGGGACCTCGTGTGATGCGGAGCGGCAGAAATCTGATCCCGTCCACATGATTGGCCTGAAGCCCGCTACTCTTCCATCACAGAGTGAGTATCAGAGTGAGTAACTCCACCCCCTCCCCCCCCCCCCACTTAATTTAATGCTGGAAGGGGCTGCATGGACCTGTGTTTCGAAACAACAAACAGCGGCAGCCATCTTAATTTCTTGGTGAACACGAACATGCTGAGCACTCTCGGCACCAATATACTTTTGCAGCATTGCCACGGAGATTCACATCTCCCCATTGCCAGGGTTAGGGCACCATTCTTCTGTTATAGAGGGGGATAATGTTAAAGGGGTTGTCTCACTACAAAGATTGCTTTTTATGTTAGAGATCTTGCAAAAACAAGTCACGTTGCAATATGTGTCTATTAACATTGTCCTACCTATTCTGAGATATCACCTCTTGTATGGACTGCATCAGCTCCTCAGGTTGCTATAGCTACAGACCTGTTTGATCTTTCCTGATAGGCTTCCAGCACTGATTGCTATAACTACAGACCTGGCTTCTACTGCAGCCTAGTAGAAACCAGTAATCACGCCCCTGAATTCAAAATGTAACCAAGAAAACAGGACGGAGGTATGATGAATCAATGTAGTGAGACAACCCCGTTAAGCAATGCCCTGTGAATCAGACACATCTTATATTTCTCTATATTATACTAGCTATTAGTTGGACTTGGTTTAATTCAGTTTGTTTGCCCATAACTTCAGCGTATTGAAGTTTATCCCCCACCTCAGTATCACATTAATGGACTAGCTTATGGAAAAATATTTCCCAAAAATGGGAAAAAGCAAAAGTCAGGGCAAAGATGCTACAGAGTCCCCTTAGGAGTTTGATAATTCCTCACTGCCTTCAATAGAGAATTTTCTCCTTTGCATCACAAGGAATGAGAAATGGAGACAGAAATGGAACATGACAGACTATAAACAACTGGCGATCAAAGCTGCCAGGCAACGCTCTCCTGATATACGGGAGACTTTAACTTCTATGGTTGCAAATATGCTGCCGCAAATTCAAGCGGATTTAAAAATCGCATGACCATTGGCTTAACCACCAAGAGAGAAGGTTAAATTCTTTGGAAGCAACAGCGGAGCAGTATATATATTCCATGGAGCAGTATAAGATTCAGCTTCAGGATCTTATTCAAGAAAATACAAGATTATGCAATAAGATTGAAGACCTAGAAAATAGGTCATGGAGAAACAACCTTAGGATGCTAGATATACTAGAACCGGTTCCTTAAAAGGACCTTTGACTTTTTTGTGAATGTGAACTTCCTGAGGCCTCAAGTCTTGCAAAAACTTGTAAAGTGGAAAGGACTCATCATTTAGGTCCTAATCTTCGCAGTGGTCAAAATTCACATCATAATGTCCTTCCTGCATTGCGTGAGCATCCTAGGCAAGTGACTGTTTAATTTTTGGACTTCACATATAAATTCTCTATTTTACATTCATTCAAGTGCCTCAAATTTGACCTAATTCTGTGTGGTCGCAAAGTTTTACTTTTTGAAGACTTTTCAGTGGGAGTCGCTAAAAAGAGGCGAGTCTTTTCTGCAATTTGTTCTGAATTATTTCACAAGCAAGAAAGGTTCGCTCTGATGTATCTGGGGATCCTGCACATAATAAAAAAATCTTCTACCCTTCATGCCCATTTAGATGCCAGGGCCTTTTTAGATAGAGCTCGCAAATCTCCAACAAAAATGGCTCTGTCTTCTTCTTTTCATCGTTCTTCCCAGTTATTTACATCGGGATCTCTGATAATTCAGAGTTTGAAGTTTCTTATTCATCTCTCACACTCATGCAGCCTGAAAGAACAGCGAATGAGGCAATCTTTGAGGACTGGAACATGAATACAGTTAAAATTTCTTGAGCCCATTTCTGATTTTCATTATATGGAGAAAAGTACTTCACTTTCAGACGCTTCAGTTTTGATGATGCTTTAAGGTGCATTTCTGTGGAAATTGGTTATTTAGCATTTCTAGTATATTAGCAGTTCCGGGGATAGCAAGATCTCAATGACAGTGTAATTGGAAAGGAGTCCTGAATGACTTTTGACATGATAGGGGAGAAACAAGTTGGGGTTGAACAAAGTGTGGGGAGGTGAAGGGATGGCATCTCAGGGGCCAGGGGTACTAACAATAAGGCCTCGTTCACACGGCTTATTCTGCCGCGGATTGGCGCCGTACTGCGCACCGGATTTGCGCTGTAGCACGGCGCCAATCCGCGGCAGCAATTACGGTAATCCACTGCTCTCATAGAGAACAGTGGAATCCGTCGCTCCTCCCCGCTCGGCGAATCCGCCGCGGGGGGAGAAAGTGACATGCACATTATTTACGGCGCGTCCTCGCCGTAGATAATGCATTGTCTATGGGCCGGGGAGTGGCGCCCGCCGCGCTCCGGCCCCGCCCACTTCCCGCCCCTTATTCACGGCGGGTTTGTGAGCTCAATACGGCTCACAAATCCGTCGGGAATAAGCCGTGTGAACACGGCCTTACAGTGCTCTTCAATGATATCTTGCTGTCCCTTTTATAGAAATATTTACTTAGCCAATTGGCACAGTTTGAAGGATATTACTTTTCTATAATATAAAGTGTTCTAATTTTGTCACCAAAAAAGTGAAGTCATGATACACTTTTCTCAGATGAAGCTGGATCCACGTTTCCATTGAGGTGCTATGTTTTGTTTTTTTCTTTCATGTGAAGAATTTAGGCCATTCAGTTTATTTTTCTCCTTTTTTTAAGAGTAAAAGATCTCTATTTTTGCTTTGTGCCTTAAATAATTTTGAGAATCCTACATGTAAATAGTTATGTGGCATTATTATTATTTTAAAGCGCCATTAGTTCCAGGGTGCTGTACACTCAAGTGGGGTTACATACGTAACATATGTCAAACAAGTACAAAGGTGATATACTGGTACAGAGGGAGAGAGGACCCTGCCTGTGAAGGCTTACAATCTACGAGAAAGGAGGAAAGATACAGAAGGTGAGGGGCAGACATGTTTAGGGGTGGTGTAGTGACAGCAGGGCTATTGTAGGTTATTGTCAATGGTTTGCCTTCAAATAGTCAAGGGTTTGCCGTCACTTAATAAGCGTTTAATGAGTCTTCGACATTTGAAGCGTTTAATAGTATATATTGCAATGCTAAAGGAAACACATTTGAGGTAGGATGAATACCATAGGATGCAACATCTATGGGTGGGGAAAGTATTTGGCTGTCTGGCGGTCAACAAAAAGGTGGGAGTTCTCATTTCAATAAGTAGACAGCTGTCTTATCACTTTATCAGTCAGGAACATGTTGATGCTGGGAGATGGGTCAAAGTAAAACAAAATTTGCCTAATAAAGATATATTTTTACACAACCTTTATGGTCCTAACTCAGGTGGGCCTTTGATCTTTAATAATTCAGAATCGCAAATCCTCTTAGATAACTCTATGACTAAAGTAGTGGGTGGCAATCTTAATACCGTTTAATCTCCTATGGAGGATAGGAGCAGGGATGGGGGAGGTTCCATGGATGGACACAGCAGAGACATCTTCCTGACACAATTCTTGGATAATGTGCAGTTGTGTGACCATTGAAGAATCTGTAATTTGGAGGGTAGGGGATTCTCTCACTTTTCTTATCTACATAATATATTGTTGAAAATTGACTATATGCTCACACCTCAGACTCTTTTGCCGAGAATAGAAAACGTTATTATTTGGTAATCGGTCGATCTCTGATTATTCTCTCATTTTTTCCCTGTTAAATTTTGTTCCACCTTGGACTGACTATATTTGGAGTTTACCTTTTTTCCCCTCGCAAAAGATGGGGAATTCCAGACCATACTGTGAGGATGGTGGATAGAATTTTATTCAAATAATAAGGAACATCTGGATTCACCTCAGCTTTTCTGGGACACTGCAGAAGTAGTTCTTAGAGGAAAATTAATAGCTTATGTCTCCAGATTTAAAAAATATAGTCTCAGCTTAAACTGAATATTTAAGCTCAGACATACACCAATTTTCGCTGATCTCCTTCGGAAGCTAATAAAAAGAGCTAGTGCTCAGTTAAAAATTAGTATGATCTTTTGCTAGAGAAGAGAGAGACTTAAAGGAGTTTTATCATTTGAACTGTTCGTGCTCTTCAGCTAATTCTCTGAGATTGAGTTTGAAATCTAGGGATGAGTCTCTTCTCTCAGCAGGTGTGTCTCTCCTCCCAGGCGGTGTGTCTCTCCTCACTGAAGAACTGTGACATCATTTTGTATGAAGCAGGGGATGCAGAAGGTTGTCTGGATATAACAGCTCTGTAGCCTCCTGCATGCTTCTTATGTCTGCAGCCTTCAGGCTCCTTGCTGGGCTATATGCAGTTATACACACAGCCTAAACTGATGAGACATGTGAGGAGTGTACACTGCTCCCTCCATCCTCACCTTCTGTTACCAGACAGGAGACTGTATGACTGTGGTATACACAGCCTGAACTGCTGAGACATGTGAGGAGTGTACACTGTCCCCCCCTTCTCCTGTGTTACCAGGCAGCAGACTGTGTTATATGGAGCAATTCACACTGCCCTCCTACCCTTCTCTCCCCCTGTTAACAGGTAGGAGCCTGTATAAGACTCTGTTATATGAGGGGATCTGTGACTTTAACAGGCAGTAATTGCCCAGATCATTCACCCTAGAGCTGGGAGATGTATATAGAGCCAGCAGACCTTGGTTTCACTATCGATTATAACAGCTCAGATGGGAGTAAACACAGAGTGTGCAGGCAGCCAATCACAGCGCAGAGGGCGTGGCCAGGGCGTTTCCTGTCTGGGGGCGTATCCCAACAGGCTAAATGAAATGTCAGCCAGCCAATCACAGTGCAGGGGGCGTGGCCGGGGCGTTTCCTGTCTGGGGGCGTATCCCAACAGGCTGAATGAAATGTCAGCCAGCCAATCACAGTGCAGGGGGCGTGTCTAGGGGGTGGGATCCGGCCAGGGGGCGTGTCCCGACCAGCAGCAGCAGAATCAGAATACAGATTTACAGAAAAGCTCATATCTGCTAAACCAAGTGACAAAGGTAATGCAACCCAATTTCAAAAGTGCTTATTTTTACTGTCCCCATAATCTGAGACATGATCTTTGTAGTGATAAAACCCCTTTAATAGAGATCTTTGGTTGAGGCAAAATTATTGTTTACAGAAACAAGGCAGGAAGTCTTTTATCAAGATTCGCCAGGGCTGCCCACTCTCCTCATATCCCTTCCCTGAGGGACTGAAATGGTGTTATGCATTATTCAAGTGTAGAAGTAACTGAAATTCTCTGGACGTTTTATGCAGAACTATAAGAGGATGAGTACTTAGGTGATTGGTTTTTCTAAAAACTGGTTAAGCCATTTAGATCTTCCAATTCTATCAGAGGAGAAGTTTGTTACATTAAGTGCCCCTATTTCCCAAACAGAGCTAGAATTGATCATTTGTAAAATCCTAGAGAGCCCTGGGCCCCAATAGATACATGGGAGAAATTTTTTTTAATTTTAAAAGAACAGGTTAACCCATGCTTATTGTCTCTGTATAATACTTTCCATAATGGAAATATGATCTCAGATTCTATGAATACTTCCCATATCAGGGTCCTGCCTAAATCAGGAAGTCAAAAAACCAAATATGGCAGCACATCCATTTTGAAAAACAAATGTATAGGTGCACACTGGTGTGGCAGCCAAGAGCAATGTAAACACAACACGATATCAGCAGCACTCTATAGGCACTAAAAAACGGTCAAAGAGGACAAAAAATATTTTGGAAAAGCATTTCTGCTACTGTGGAAAATATGAACATTTTGAGGTTCTTAGTGTACATTTTTGATCAAAACTATAAATGCCCACCTACTATGGCAAGGTGACCTCAATATTTTCAAATAGCATTGCTCAACACTTGAGGAAGGAGGTATCCACCCCCTCCCGAAATGTCGCACCTGTGACAGCTACTAGGAAGTTTACCCATGAGCATAACAGGAGAAGTTCTGGGCTCTATAGTTTAATAGCCGCAATGAACTTATGAAAGACGCACCAAATTATAGACAATGATTTTGGAAGCTACGCACTATCAGGTTTTTATATCAAGCACTCTGTGTATTGCTACATAGCATGAATAATAATGTATGGACATAATATAAATTGAATAGTAAAAAGTAATAATCAAGCCGATGTGTGATGGTATAACTTCTTGTGCGGGCACATATGAGCGGTAGCCCAAATTAAGGCTTATTAGTGCGTGCTCTATTAGTGATATTCAGCTACGTGATATACTGTTGAGGCTCCCTGAAAACACAGCCTTCCATGTATACAATGCCCCCTACATCTTTAGCCCCTTGTGTATACAGCCGTCGCCCTATGTCTGCAGGAAGTGAGGTCACAGGTAATCGCACCTCTCTCCTGCGTCACCCAGGCATTTTGTGCGTATCCCCCTCCCCCTGTGTGTGTGATGGGGGCCTTAGCTTATAGGAGCTGGTGTGGATGTTCCTGGCCAAAAACTGTGTAGGAGCTGGAAGTTCCTGTGTGGATGGAGGAGAGAAGCATCTTCAGGTATCAGGGGCTGAATGCACGGAGAAGGGGCTGTGTGTATGACCTACCTAAAGCTGATGCCTCTATTTGTCTCTACTGCCTCAGTGCTGCTTACACGTGGGAACAGCACTTCAGAGGCAGGAAACCGTGTCTTAGCTGGCTACCCACCAGAACTGTAAGTCCTGGTTCACACGGCTTATTGCCGGCGTAATTGCGGGGACGGATTTCGCCCCGCAATTACGCCGGCAGCCGTGCAGCGGGGCGGGGGGGCCGGCATCTCGCCGGCCCTATAGACTATCATTATCTACGGCACGTACGCGACGTAAATAATGTACATGTCACTTTCTCCCCGCTCGGCGGAGTCGCCGAGCGGGGAGGAGCGACGGAATCCATGGTTCTCTATGAGAACTGTGGATTACCGTAGTTACTGGGACGGATTGGAGCCGTACTGCAGCGCAAATACGGCGCGCAGTACGGCTCCAATCCGTGCCCAAATAAGCCGTGTGAACGAGGCCTAAGTAACATGAGGAGGTGGGGACCAAAGTTGAACTGACATCTAGCCACTTGCCCTCTATGTGGAAATCTGACATGAAGCTAGGAGTCCACCAGGGGTAGCAAAATACGTCATCTAAACTGTCTTGGCATGCCACAGGGTCACTATCACTATGATGTAGACTAAAAGATTAAGTCTTGAAAAGCAGGTAAAAAAATGTAACAAAACAGAAAAAAAATCACTACTGTGGGAAAAAGTTAAAGTAAAGAAAGTATCATATGTACCTCTAAGAAAGTACCCCCCCAAAAAACCTACAACCCTACAAACAGCCTTCACACAGCTCCACGGACAGAAAAAAAAAGAAGAAAAATATGGCTTTAACAATATTGTGACCCAAATATTTTTTTCGTTCTGTTTTCTAAAATCATTTCACCACTCCTCTTTGCTTTTATTCTTTAAAGAGAACCTGTCACATAGATTATGCCCTCCTTGCTGAGGACAGCACAAGCTAGTGACAGACCTGCTGTTTCCAGTGCTGTGTCCCTTATTCTGTAAAATGCTGTAGTTTTCGTGTATTTAATGCTCTAATCTGCAGTTTTCAGGCAGAAGAGTTAGTCGAAGAGTCATTCAGAGTCAGTTTTTTTCAAACCCCACCCATCTGAGGCTAGCCTTTGGTGGGCGGGGCTAACACCTACTCATGAATAAGATTTAAGGGGTAAATGCTCTAAAACTGCTGCATTTTACAGAATAAGGGAAACAGCAGGTCTGACACTAGTTTGTGCTGCCCTTAGCAAGGGGGGCATAATCTATGTGACAGGTTCCCTTTAATTACCTCCACTCTGTTTTAATTCTTATGAAACACAGAAAAGCCAACAAACTTGATATAGTTTTTAAAAAGGTCATTACATTTGGATGTTAAAAACACAATGTATCAAACAAAATATACCACTAACGTGGGGTGCACTGTCACGAAAATACACTTGCACAAGCAAACATATAAAAAGTTATTTCAAAATAAAGTGACATTTCAGATTTGAAAAAGGTGGCTGTATGTTAAAGGAAAAAAAATTACTGCATCTAAAGAGGGTCAATCTTTATATGTATGAAACCAAAAAGCAATAAAAAGGCAACATTAGATCCTAGGTGCTCAACCTATATCATGTACCCCCAGGGATATCCATATTACATCTCTATAGAGCATAGTTATACTATCCTTTTGCTGTATGTTTAATAGGCAGCATGTTTTATGTTTAAAGGGAATCTATCTCCAATTTTTTTTTTAATAATTAAAACAAGATACTGATACAAATTCTTTTATTCTTAGCCGTTTTTATTTTCTGATTGTAAATTTGTTTATTCTGTTGTATGTATATGATTATGGGGGGCAGCCATCTCACCTGACCCATTGACTCCCATAGGAGAGTTTTCTAGGCATGCTCTGTGCCCTTGGAAGAAGTCACTGTGCAGGGATGAGAGAGGGGGAGCTGTGACTATAACCTATCGTGAATGGTGGATCCTGTGTTATCTACACATTTGTGATCTCTACAGAACAGGAAGTGTCAGACTATAATTAGGCATAGTGGCCAAAGTAAAAAATGCAGGTTTTTAAAAAAAAAAAAAAAAGTAATTGGTAATACGGGAAAATAAAAAAAAATAAATAAAAAAAAGTAATTGGTAATACGGGAAAATTAAAAAAAAACAAAAAAAAACACAATTCTTAAAAAGTGTGTTTAAAATAAAGATGTGAGTTGAAAAGGTGGTCATTTTCTGATGACACATTTTCTTTAAAAGGCTTTTAACACATTCTAACACCTCGCACTGTGTTAAAATAGCAAACTCTCTTAAACAAGCTTAGCTCCGGCACCATCTCAGAGAGGGTAAGTCCCTCTCCTCTACTGCCTGTGCGCCTTTCAGCTTGAGGCATAAACCCCGGGACAGACAGAACGTTCCCCTGGAGGTCGGGTCCTCCCTTGCTAAGGACTGGGCTGCTTCTTACTTGTATCTGAACAAGCTGAAACACAAGGAGTTAGCTTCCTCAAACTGGTATCTCTAATATACCTCTACTGGGGGGTCTTTCTGACTGGGAAGATCCTCTATATTCACAACTGCACTTTACAGTCATCTATGCCCTATATTGTGGCATACTTATATGCCCGACACTACCATACATCATCTAAACCGGACATCCCCCCCTGGAGATCTGTTCACCAGCCCAACCATAAGCTAACTAATCAGACAGAATCCAGCAACCCATTTATCATAATTAGATTAGATATCTGGCTCCTCTTTTCCTGACTCCGAAGAGCCTCTGATACACAGCAACCCCACACTGTCTGTTGTGTGAACCACTTCTTATCCAAACCCTTTATTGACGGCCACACATTACAGCATCTCATCTGCACAACTCCTTTTCTGCTGCAGATCTGCTGGTGGGAACTACTATCCCTAAGATAAAAAAGAAAAAGAAAAAACTGACTTTTTCGCCACTATGCCCCAAAACGAAACAAGATCAAAGAAAGGCCTTTAATTCTCCTCTGCACCACCCTCAACTTCTTCAAGGGCGGAAGCAGTTGATCTGGAACATCATGAAGAACAGGAGTCTCAGCCTTTTAAAACATCCACCCTTCAGCGTTTGTTCTCTTCGTTCCGGTGTAGTCTCCAGGCAGATCTTAAGGAGATGATCTCAGACCTTAAACAGGACTTACAATCCCTGGCCTCTAGAACAGAGCATATAGAAACCAAGATGTCGGAATTTGCAGACTCCCATAATTCCCTCATTGATGCCAACAACGCCTTAGAAGAAGAAGTCCAACGTCTATCAAGTAAAGTTCTAGACCTAGAGGACATCCCTGAATCTGTCCTTCCGGATCAGCTCCATGCATTCTTAACGGATTTGATGGCTCTCTCCCTTCACAAATGCAACTCCCAAGACCTCATAATCGACAGAATTCACATAATACCCAAACCCCGTGGTCTCCCCCCAACAGGTCCCACGTGATACCATCGCTCACATCCACTTCTACCACATCAAGGAGGACTTCCTGAGGGCCCTACGAAAGATGGACATTTTACCGGAAAAATTCCAAGCCATTTCCCTGTTCCCGGACTTATCCGCAGCCATCATGCGCAGACGCGAGTTCCAACCCTTCACAAAAATTCTCAGGGAAAGAGGCATTGCTTATCGGTGGGGCTTCCCTGTGAAACTTCTTCTCACTAAAGATGGCACCCAATTTATATGCTCTACTCCGGATGAAGCATGTTCAACTCTAAGGCAATGGGGGCTAATTCCTTACTCAGAATCAAGTCCAGTTCGGAAGAGACAAGCACGTCCAGAAATGGTAACCCCTCTGTGGTCGGTTAAAACCTCCCGGCTCAGATCAGGATCAGAAATCTAGTCCCCCCTGGTAGCGGTTTTTCCCTAACCCTGTCTGCTTTTTGGGTTTTTAAAAATTGGAAACGGGACTTCCCCCTGGAGGTCTGACTCCCCTTTAAATAGTTTTAGAGGGAGTTCTTCTCTCCCCCTTTTCCTCTTTTTTAAAACGGGACTGCCCCCCAAACACTGTCCCTTCATCAAAGGGGAAATGATTCGAGGGCAAATTTTTATTTTTTTTTATCTTTTTTATTTTTGGGAGGGGTTCCCATTGCAGTGGTATTTCAAAAGGGTTTCTTTTTTGTATAGGGCAAAGCACCTTCTTTCAAATACTTTTTTTCTTTACAAAATATCTACTCATAGCTTCCCTCTCTCCTCTAGACAATTGGCGATTAAAAAAAAAATTCTTTTCCTCAAAACCCCGTCAAAGGCTAAAATTTTCACCCTTTTTAAAGCGTTCGAATTTTGTGGAAAAAAACCCCTTAGTTTTAAAAAGCAGCCCTTATGGGTTTACTTTGTATAAATCCCCGCCCCCGCCCAGAGCACATTTTTCCCCCAGTTTTCCCGGGGGCAAAATTTTTGGCGCCTCATGTATGTGGGGCCCAAGGGGGCCCCTCATACATGAAAGTGAAAAGGGTCCGCCTCGTCAGTTTTGTGAGGCCCATGGGGGGAACTGCGCCTAAGATTCGCCGTCCGGGGTATTTGCGATCTTTAAAAAATTCCGTGTAAATTTCACCGCGCCTCGCCAGTGGGGGGGTTGCAGTGGGGGGAAAACTTAGGCGCAGTGGGGGACTGCGCCTAATTTTCCCGCCGCTGAGGAGGTACCCTCAAAAAAACATGGGGGGAAAAGGGTTTAAAAGCGCCCTCCCCAAAAGGGGGTGAGGCGAAAACCCGATTTGGGGCGCAGTGGGGGACGGGCCGCCAAATTTTCCCGCCGCCCCGAGGAGGTCCCGCTCATCCAGGGGGGGGGAAAAGGGGCCCGGCCTCCCCTTTTTGTGTTGGGGGGCGCAGTGCGGGATTTGCCCCGGGAACATGTTTTCCCCGATTCGAGACGGGGCTGTAAAACGGGCGAAAAAAATCATTCAAATTTTCCGGGTACGGCATGGATAAAATTTTAAAAAAAAAAATCCCCCTTTATTAGGTAAAAAAACATTCCTAAAAAAAGAGCTCAAACCTACTAAAAAAATACATAAATAAAATCACTTTTCCCAAAAAATAAAAAAAAGAAAACTAAATCGGGAATTTTGGGGATTTTGGAAATTCCCGGGGAAATACATAATTAAAATTTCTGTAAGCTCTCATCATTGGTTGGGCAGAAACCACCCAAATCAGAATAGGAGCGAAAAAGTAAAACCATTGTAAGCAAAGGGAGTAGTTTTTGACCAATCAAAAGGGGGGGAACATTTTTAAAAATACAGTAAAAATGCAGAAAAAAACCGTTTGGGTTTTGAGCTACCCGGGGGCCCTTGGGCCCAATCCCGGCCAATCAAATGGACCCGACAGGAAACCCGGGTTTAAAAACCTATGGAAAAAGTATTGACCAAAAAAATTTAAAAAGGCGGGACATTTCAAATACAGAAAAAAAAGGAGAAAAAATTTTTTGGGGTTGAACAAAGGGGGTTTGGGCCCAAAATCCCGGCCAAATAAACCCGCGGGGCCTACTTTCCCCCCCCATTGTATCTAGGGAGAGATGGGGGCCACTGAAATCTCACCCCCGGGGGCCGGGCATGGATATTAAAAAATAAATCGTTTTTTTTAAAGGGTTTTAAAAACATTCTCTGAAAAAAGGGAGCTAAAACCCCCTTTATAAACATTAAAGAAATAAATCACAAAAAAAACGCGGTTTTTCGCTGTCAAAAGGCGCAACATGGGGATTTGGGGAAAAATTAGAAATTGCCGGGAAATACAGAAAATTCAAATTTTTTAAGCTTTTCTAAATTGGGGGCCAGAAACCAACCAATCAAATGGGAAAAACGGGGCCCCCAATTAAAAACCTTTTGTGAATATTGCCCAAATAAAAATTTTAAAAATTTCAAAAAAAACAGTAAAAATGCGGGAAAAATAACTGATTGGTTGGGGCTACCCGGGGGTTTTGGCCCTACCCCCCGGCCCAAATCGGGGAACCCCGGGAGCTACTTTTCCATTGAAAAAAAGGGAAGGAGTTTTGGGGAAATTTAAAATCCGGGCCCCTCAGCGCCGTGCGGAAAGGAGTATGATTAAAAAAATCTTTTTTTAATTAGGGGGTAAAAAAATTATCTGAAAAAAGGCTAAAACCCTTTTTCTAAAACATAAACCCAATCAAATCCCTAAAAAACGTTTTTTGTCCCCGAACCAGCCCCTACAAAAATCGGGAAATTTCCGATATAGAAATTTGGGCCGGGGAAAATTTTACAGTAATTCAAATTCAAAAACTCTTCTCTTTGGGTCGGAGAAAACCACCCCAATCGAATAGGACGACGGGAAAACCCCTTATAAGCAAGGGAAAGTATGGACCAAAAAATAAAAAGGGCGGGAAGTTCAAAAATCAGAAAAAAAGGGGCAGAAAAGAGATAATTTGGTTTTGAGCCCGGGCGGCAGATATAAAATCCACCAATAAAAATGTATTTGGCGTCTATTTTGAGTGGAAAAAAAGGGCGCGATAAAAAGGGCGTCCTAAAAGGGTTTTTCCCTGTTTTTGGGGGAAATATTCTAGTACGGGGTTTGGGTTTGGGGGGGAAGAGGGGCCCCTTTTACAGCTTAGACAATCAGCGGTGACAAAACCTTCTCAAAATTTTCTATGGGGAAAAGAATGCAGATTTGAGCTCCTGTTTGTTTTTGGCTAAGTTAAAAGGGGCGGGGTTATTTGGGGCCCAAGGGGAAGAGTGAGGGGACCCCTCTTAGGGGTTTTTCAAAATTGAAATTTCGGGTAAAAAAAAAACTGTAGGGCCCCCGAAGAAAAAAATGATAAGACTCCCCTAAAAAAGATAAAAAAAAAAAAAAGGGGAGAAAAAAAAAAAAAAAGAAAAAAATTTTGTTGCCCCAAAGAAACCCAAAAGTAGGGGTGTAACGAAAAAAATGAAATAAAAATGAAAATTTTTTGAAAATTTAAAAATTTTTTTTTTCCCTTACCCCCCCCTATCATTGAACATTTTTTTTAAAAACACATCGGTTTAAAATTCGGGGGTCTTTTTCATTTTATTTCGGGCACGTACAGTTTTTTTTTACAGAATGCATTTGAAAACCCATAAAGCGTCGCTTCCCCTCTCCCCAATTTGGGCTAAATAAAACCCCGCCTCTTTTTTCCCTTTCCAATTTTACAAAAAGAGCTGCCCCGCATTTCTTTTCCCCATGAACTCTATGAGATAAATAGCTCACCCCCTTTATTGGCTAAACAGGGGCGAAACCCCCCTTTCCCCCCCCAAACCCAAACCCAGTAAATAAAAATAATTTCCCCTAGACAGTAAAACTTTTTAGGGGGCCCTTCTATCGCGCCCCCCTTTTCTCCATTCAAAATAGGGCGCACCAAAATAAAATTGGTGGAAACCCTATCGCCACCTGGGGTCAACCAAATTTAGCTCTTTTCCCGCCTTTTTTAAATGTTTTTTTTTAACTGTCCCCCCTTTTTATTTGATTGGTTTCCCTACTTCTCCAAAAGCTTATAAAGGGGCAATGTCGCCCTAATTTTTGATTTGGGTGGTTTCTGCCACCAATTTAAAAGGGGTTAAAAAATTTGAATTACTTTTAAAATTTTCCCCGGGAATTTTCTATATCCCAATTCCTGAAAGTTTGCGGGCCCTTCCCCGGCCCACAAAAGCGTTGGGTTTGGGATTTGATTTATTTTTTTTATAAAAAGGTTTTTTGCTTTTTTTTTTCCCATAATATTTTACACCTAATAAAAATGGGTTTTTTTTTAAACCAAAACTCCATTCCCCACCCGGGGCTGAGACCCAATTTCAATTTTCCCCGACTCTCTAATGTTTTTCAATTGGGAAAAAAAAGTACTCCCCGCTTTTGATTGGGCCGGGGTAGCCAAGCCCCCGCAAACTCAAACCCAAACAGCTCCTTTTTTTTGCCCTTTTTAAATGTATTTTTGGAAAAATTCCCCCCCCCCCTTTAAATTTGAATTTGGGCCAAACTTCCCCCCATAGCTTAAAAGGGCAGTGTCCCCTCCTACTCTGATTGGCCCATTTTTTGCCGAAAACCCAAAGAAAGAACTTACAGAATTTTAATTTTCTGTATTTCCCCCCAATTTCCAAGATCCTAATTCCCCGAGTAGCGGGTGTTTCTAAAATTTTTTGGAAAATGATTTTTTTTTTTTTTATTTTTTTTTTTTTTTTTAAAGGGTTTTAGGCCTTTTTTTTTTCTATAATGGTTTTTAAAAACCAATAAAGGGGATTTTTTTTTTTAATCATAAAACCTCCCCATGCCGCCAAAAACCGGCGCTGAGAGCCGAGATTTTTTTTTTGCAAAACTTCTATATGTTTTCCTCTCAAGTTTTCGGTTTCTTCCCCTTCCCAAATTCCCCCTCCTCCGGATCATTTAGACCAGAAACAACAGGTTTTTTCCTTTCAAAACTGGCGAGCCCCTTTCAAATGGGGCCCCCACTTTGCGACCCCCGCGTTGTAAAATTTCCTCCCGGAAATTTTTTCCCAAAGGGGCCACGTCCCCGGGCCCCCGGGAAAAAGCCCCCCACCCCCGCCCCATTACAAACCCCCTTTTCCTGGGGAGGGGGCATTCGAAAGGGGCGAAAAGCTGCGCCTAACATTTCCAAACCCCCGGCCCTTTCCCCATTGGGTTTTGGGCCCCCGGGGGAGGGGGGCAGGGTAAAAAACCAGAAAACAGGGGGAAAAGCCCGTTCCCTTTTCATGTCGCCCCTTTTATGACTTCAAGAAAAAGCAACCTTCCCGGAAGAAATTTCCCAAACCCACTTCATAATCGGTCCCCCTTTCCCCAAAACAAAATTTTTTAAAGGCCCCAAAGCACCTAAAAAGAAAAACAGGGGGGTTCCGGCCCAATTTTTTTATAAAAATAAACCGAATTTACTTTTCAACCCCTACCCAACTCCTTTAAAAGGGGGCCCCTTTAAAGGGAAGGAAAAATATATCCCAAATTGACCCTGGTGAATTAAAACTCTAAAAAACCGTTTCCCCCTTTAGTTTCCTTTAACTCCCCCCCAACTCCAAAAAAATTATCCTTTTAAAAGGGAAATGGTTTTTTGAAAGCCAAACAAATGAGAAAAGGTGGTTTAGGGGATAAAGTGGAGATTTTTAAAACTGTAATGGATGGAACGTTAATAGATCTTAAACCCTTGGGGGGGTTTCCCCCCCATAGACCCCCAAAAACTTTTCTCCTTGAAGAAAAGCTACATGATAAACTTTGGGGATATTACCCCAAAACCTCTGAAAAAGGGTTTCCCCCTTCTTTTTTTCCCCCCCCGAAATTTTTTTCACTCCCCCATAGATTCCCCTTTCGGTTGGAAAAAGACTGGTCCCCACGGTAGGGGTGGGTGCTACTATAAAGGGCCCTAAACAAAAGTGGTTTTAGACCATGCTCCATTTAAACCCTTCCCAACCCCACCCCCAATATTTTCCCAAACCCCCCCCCTTCTCTGGAGAATTAATAACTATCTCCTTAAATTTCCCCAAAAACCCCTCTCCCTTTTCTGAACTTTTTTTGGAAACTTTTTTTAAGGAATAAAAAAACTCATTTCCTCTCCCCAACGTCCCTATGGGGGGGGGGCCCCCTAAGGCATTAAAGGGGTAAATTTTTTTCCACAAAAGGCTAGTCCCCTTTCAAAAAAAAATATAACGCCGCATTAGATATTCCCCCCCCCCAACCCTTTATTTTAAAAGACAAACAGATGAAAAAAAAAATTTTAAAAGAAACCCGTCTTCAGACAATAAAATACACCTAAGTAAACTACAAAACGACCTTCGCAACCTCTATCTACAACAACATGAGAAATACGTAGCTAAGTCAAAATGGCAGTTTTATCTGCAAGGAGATCGCCCTTTTAAAATGCTCGCCAGAAGAATTAAAATACAGCAAGCCTGTTCCAAAATTGCATACTTAAAGGGGATGTATCGCTTCCTTACTTCGGCTCATTCACACTGCTCTGAGCTTCTCAACTCTGTGAATGCAGGGGCGTTTCTTCCCCTCCCAGCTGGATGACATCATCCCCCCTTCACTGCTGGCCGGCGACGCCCCCCACCCCCCCTCCCCTCTGAGTCCACATATCACTGTGTCTCTCTCTATCAGTCTTATTTTATAAGAGCTGTATACATACCACAGGCTGCATTCAATCTAATCTGAGCACTGATCTCTCACAGCTGGAGATGTATTACAGCTTTCTAAGAACGGCACAGATCTGCGTGTATGCAGGAGAGTTAGGCACAGGGTCAAAACTGTCATGTTTTCTCATTGTACAATCTGCTGCAGTCTGTTTCTGCTAGGTGTGGAGACAGAAAATGCTACGGCCCCTAACTCTGAGTCATTCTGTACAGCCCGTGAATCGACCCAGGGGCTGTACAGAATGTAAATGAGCTCTCAGCTAGTGAAATGCAAGGAGGAGGGATTAGACCCACACTGGATATCAGTGTAAATAAAAAACACAAGATAAGGGACAATGTGAGAACAAGGCAGCTTTGCTAATGACATCCAATTGCAAAGTTGCTTGTTTTCACTGTCCCCTTATTCTGAAGACCATTTAATGAAACGATAACACCCCTTTAACTACTAATAACGATAAAAAAATTAGGAACCCCATAGACATTGCCAACCAATTTGCGCAATTTTACTTGAAATTATATAATCTGCGAGAGAAAGAAAACTTTCAGCCTCCTTCAGATGACGATATCAATGCTTTTCTATCCTCGGTAGAGCTACCTAAACTAGAGGACTCCCAACTAGCGTCCTTGAACACCCCATTTTCCGTCTCAGAAATACAAAAAACAATCAGATCTAGTAAGTTGAACAAAGCCCCTGGGCCAGATGGGATTTCGAATGAGTATTACCACCTCTATTCTGAGATCCTCGCCCCCTTCATGACCAATTTATTTAATGATATAGCACTCACCTCAAAACCCCCTAAAGAATTATTACAGGCAATCATAACCACGATACCCAAGCCGAGCAAGGCGGAAGACAATGTAGCTAATTATAGACCTATATCGTTATTAAATACAGATATAAAAATATATGCTAAAATTCTAGCCACCAGACTTAGCTCCATCCTTCCTCTTTTCATTCATAAAGATCAGACTGGTTTTATACAAGGGAGACAAGCGAGAGATGCCACTAGACGCATCTTGGACCTTGTACAGATAGCAGGAGGCCTCAGCTCTGTGACCCTCCTTTCATTAGATGCTGAAAAAGCTTTCGACAGAGTTAATTGGAAGTATTTGGAACTAACGCTGCTCAAATTTGGCTTTTCTGGATTTTTGCTGTCTGCTATCCTAGCTTTATATTCTTCCCCGTCCGCTACTGTGCTTACCTCTGGCTTCCTCTCTAGCCCATTTGACTTGACGAATGGTACTCGTCAAGGTTGCCCCCTTTCTCATCTAATTTTTATTCTTTGTATTGAACCTTTAGCTGAAAAAATCAGGAATAACCCATCCATTTCTGGTATAGTAACCCAAAACACAAACCATAAAATAAGCCTATACGCCGATGACATCATGTTAATTGCTTCCGATCCCACCTCTTCAATCCCGGCCATTCTGGATACCCTACAAGAATATTCAAAAGTCTGCTTTTACAAGTTAAATAAATCTAAATCTTATATTTTTCCAATCAATAATGTTTCTACACAGACCTCTGTCCTAGAAAACTTTGGCTTCACTCTTGCTCAGTCCTCAGTAGACTACTTAGGAATCAAAGTTACCAATTCCCCGCAAATGACCTTGGCTAAGAATTTTGACCTTTTATATGATGATCTAGAAAAAGAAATAAAGAGGATGGCTAAACTCCATCTCTCTTGGATAGCTAGAATCAATGTCATAAAGATGTCACTTCTTCCCAAGTTCATTTACATTTCCCGAACGATCCACTATATCATCCCACCACATATACTGTCCAGACTCCAACATCATCTGTCCAATTTTATATGGAACGGTAAAAAAGCAAGGGTAAAACGGAACCTTCTGTTTAACAGTCACAAAAAAGGATGTCTGGCGGTGCCGAATCTACAAGCATACAATGTTGCTATTCTTCTCGAGCAGGCTCTCCCCCTTTGGTCAAATAATATGCTCCTCTCGTGGGCAGCGTTGGAATCATCTTCCTCCTCAACATGCTTAGTCAGCACTTATCTAAAGGCCATGCTTTTGGGGGCCCCACCTCCAACCTCCTCCTTGCAGTCTGTATCAGATCTCTTGATGCTTTGGGAAAGATATGTCGTATCCAACTCATGGGTTCTCCCACTGAGGGAGCAGATGCCTTTGGATGTTTTCAGGTGCTGGGATGAGAATTTTTCGACCTCTTCTTGGTCAAACCTAAACCTTCACTCGTTAGATCAACTATTTCATGAAAACGGTGACCTAAAATCCTCTTTGGATCTTACATCCCAGGGCCTTGTGAAGATATTTCTTTCAATATCTTCAAATTCGACACTTCATACAATCCATCAATTGGCCGTTGTCTTCCTCTGCTCCTCCAGACTTACATAATTTTATTGTCGGGACAAGAGGGTTTGAAAAGGGCCTCTCACTGGTTTATCGGATGATTACTGATGAACAGAGAACTGATAAATCTTCTACCATGCTCAAATGGGAGAAGGAGCTATTGAACACATGCTCCCTGGAACAATGGACTGAAGCCCAATCAACCCCAATGCAGATTACTAAATGTCTGAATCATATCGAAACCATGCGTAAAATCCACCTTAAATGGTACCTCCCCCCTACTCGCCTATCCCATATCTGCCCCGAGTACTCACGGTTATGCTGGAAAAATTGTGGCCAACCAGGAACTCTTCTACATGTTTGGTGGGGTTGTCCATATATTAAGAAACTATGGAAATCGTTTTTTCCCCTTATTTCTAGAATTACCGGCTTCCATTGTAAACCCACACCAGAAATGGCAGTGTTAGACATTAGTCTCTCCTCAATTCCCCTTTCTCTAAGGTTGATATTCTTTCATGCTTTAATCTCAACCCGTACAGCAATTGCCTCTTCATGGAAATCTCCTCAAACTCCAGTGCTCTCCGATATAATTAATAGAATTAACCACAACTGCCTTTGTGAGCTGAAGCTCGCCAACCCTCCTCCTGGGTGACTTACCCGACAAACACTATGGGAACCCTGGCTCTCGTCCAAATTCTGCTCAATCAGTGTTGGGTAATTTGCTGTTTTGGCATATCAACTGTGCTTCATTTAGATATTGGTGCTAGTATAATTGTTTTTGTAATTCTGTGGAATGTTTTCTATTTACCGCTGCAGTTTATTGTTAACTACTTGTTTTAATTCTTGCTTGTGGTTGCAAGATGTTACCTGTTTTTGATGCCAATTGACGTTATGAAAAATTTCTCGTGTTGTATACTCTTTAATTGTAACTTTTCAATAAACTCATGTTTAAAGAAGTGCTGGGAAAAATTATTTAGTATCTGATGAAATAGGCTCAAAAATCAAAATGTGTTTTCTTACCTGGTGATAATCAGAGGTTATATAGACATTCTCAGCTGTGATGTCACCATGAACATATTCATTTTCATGAACAAATTCCACTACATCAATCTGCAAAAATATAAATAGATGTATTGATTTTTCAAGGATAGTAAATACATATATCAAGAATGTTTTATTTACACAACATGAAATTACTGTGCTCGTCTTTTTCTGAGCACGTTTTCTTTGTTTATCTATGGCAAACACAGTCAGCAATTCTATTCTTACAATTAAATGGAAACCGGACAGACATATCAGAAGTCATGTGATAAATCAGGATTACTTAGGATTTATTTCAAGTAGGTCATCAAAACCAGTTGCAGCTTTGCAACTAGCAGAAGCCATGGCCACCCTTGTTTGACTGACAGCAAATTCTCCCCAGTCCAAGCAAAAAGGTTTAGATGGGAAAAGGATAAGAATCCACTATCATACCATACCTTAGGCAACGGGTTATCTTCCCAGTAACAAAGGATTAGGCTCCTAAAATTTCAGCATGTGATTCCCTCTTTTCCCTGCCACCTGAGTTAGCAGATCCACATACACATTAGATCATCAGAGTAACTCCATGGCTCTTCATTTGATAGGAGATTTTAATACTATGGTGAATTTAAATTGGCATCGCTCCATTAACTCAGATCTTACAGAGGAAATGGGGCTGACCTCGTTTGGTAAATTATTGCAGGAAACGTCTCTTATAGATTTATGGCACAGTAAACATTTAAGGGTTAAACAATTTACTTGCCATTCTATTTCTCCCTTCTCTGTTTCGCGTATTCATATGGCTATTGGTAATTCTGCATTGCACAATATACTGGTTGATATAGAGCATTTACAGCGCAGTTTATCAGACCATGCTCCTATCCTGGCAACTCTACAAACCCAACTCTCGATTTCGAAAGGCCCTAAACTATGGAAATTTAATCCATTCTGGGTAAATGTGGTACAAGTTCTAACCCTGACCATAGCTATGCAATAACACTGGGAAATAAATAAAGGATCAGCATCTACACGTGTAGTTTGGGATATAATTAAGGCCTATGTGAGGGGTATGCTCATCCAACAAGTTAATTAAAATAAGGCACAAAGAGGAGCATTAGAAAAAGAGCTACAAGAAAGGGTGCAAATAACGGAAGGGAATTACATGAGAAATAAAACTCACACTGCACAGCAAGAATTGAGACAGGTACAGGAGGAATTAAATGTACACCTATCAGAAACAGCTGCCAATAAAAGAGGGTTTCTTAAACAAACCTGTTTCGAAGAGGGGTAAAGGGCAGGTCATCTATTGGCGGTAATATCAAGGGCCCAAAGAGGCTCATCCCACATAGCGAATTTGCAGGACCATAATGGAACCTTTTCTGATTCAGATGGTATCATGAGGATTATGTACAGCTTTTACCAAACTCTTTATAAGTCTAGATTGGAAATCCTCTATATTCAAATAGTTGAATATTTAAAAGGAAATAAACTCCCAACACTAACAGATGCTCAGAGAGAGGAGTCCCCCATACAATTAGAAGAAATGCAAAAGGCGGTTTATAATTTCACGAACAGCAAATCACCAGGTAGGAATGGCCTGCCTAATGAAGTGTATAAAAATCTGACATGTCTCTCCTTTCACAACTGTTAGAAATGTTTCAATATTCTGCCAAAATTTTAGCAAAAGTCCTGGCAAATCACTTGTCCCACTTTATTATTAAACTAATTCACGGGGATCAGACAGGATTCATCCCAGGGAAATCAACCGCTATGAATATCAGAAATCTATATATTAACATGCAACTGCCAGCTGAGAACGAGGAGTCTAGAGTAGTTTACTCTTTAGATGCCGCTCTGGTGTTTGACAGTGTGGAATGGGAGTTTCTCTGGACGATCATGGAACAGATGAATTTTGGGCCTGCATTCATTTCTTGGGTAAGACTTTTTTACAATATCACAGAATACTTCCCACGAATGTAAATAATAAGAATAGAAGTTGGTGGGACATTATACACCAACACTGGTATCAGCGTCCCCACAATAGGGAGTTACACCAACTCCTACCCTTAGGATACATCCACTGGAATCCCTTTGAGATATGTATAGGAGATTCAGATGAATATGATGTTTCTTACCCACTGAGGAGTCCCTGGAATGGGACGAAACGCGTTTGGGGTACTAGTGGCGCTCTACCTTGGCGTAGATAAGTACAAGCATCTTCCATACCCTACTCTATGTCATTGTTTATTTTTTGTTTTTGTAGGGTTGTTTTTGTACCGAGTGTTAGTAGGGGTGTTATATCCCCATTCTGTGGCACCGGTTGAGCTATATACTATTAGTTGCGCCTCTTCACATATCTGTTTTTTTGGTGGTACTGCACAACTTGTATTAAGCTCTGTCTGCCCCTCTATTCTTCCCATACATTGGGGTAACGCCGTCTGACTATATACTGAGGGCGGTATTGTTTATAGGGGACAGTTTAGGAGCTATATTTGGGGTCGCCCTTATCGGGGCGGTTTCTCCTTTTGTGAGGTACTTTAGGGTGTATAGTTTAGGGGACAGTGTAGGTCTTATTGTCCCTCTCTTTTTAAGGTTATTACCGCCATTGTATTGTTGTTTTCTAAATTATTATCATTAAAAGGTACATTTTAAAGAATAGGTTTTTTTTTTGGTAGTTTAAGACTTTTTTACACCAAGCTCAAAGTGTGTATGCAGATTAATGGAAGTTTGTCTCCTTTCTTCTGTCTGAGAAGTAATGATGTCAGTAGATGAAACTTCTATTAGCTGCACAATACCGTAGGTCCCTTTGATAACTGCACAATGTTTTAAGTACCTAAGGATTCAAGTTTCCATGTCTCAGACAGTATGAAAAACTTAAAACTAAACCACTTATTTGTCTCACCAAAATTGTAAGATAATTAAAAGGGATTAAACAGTATTGCTCACAGAAAAAATAAATCCCCCCAAAAAATAGTAATAAAACTTCACACTTTATTGATATGCATTAAAACCTAAACCTCACATATAAAACATGATATAGACTAAAGCTACCCTAGACAGCTTATTACCAATATAGAGTGATGAATAGACAGTACTACTAACAATCAACTCAGTGTATATAAACATCAAGCGATAAGAAATGATATGGATAGACAATATCTTGCACATATAACTCACGGTTCTGTAGAGTATGTTGATACAGTATATCCAATTCCATAATCATGAGAGAAGAAATGTTAGTCCACATACAGATGATGTACTCGACCCAAAAGATTATATACAGGCAGTCCCTGATGCAAGCCTGGCACTAACAGGGACACTTCAGCTCTACGCGACTCCTCTGAAAGTCACGTACAGCTGAATCCCGAGTATCTGACAGCGCCCGGGCACTGCTGTGGCCCGTGCGAGGTCAGTGATCTGTGCAGCTGTATGCGACTCCTGGGAGCGCCTACAGCTTACTCTCCGGTCCCCGTCTGGGCACTGCTATGGGGATCACTTCGGCTGTATGCGACTCCTCTCGGAGCGCATACAGCGGAAGACTCTATTGCGGAGCAGAGAGCGAGCGCTCCCTGCTCCACAATAGAACTTCGGAAGGCCACAGACCTGTGACCTTCCAGAGTCTCCGGCACAGGCAGCGCGCGATGTCATTACGCTGCCTGCGCGACCTGATGACATCACCGGCCTGTGCCAGAAGACGGAGCCCGAGGTAAGCCTCGGAGCAGCAGGGGAGTGAGGTGAGTATTTGTATTTTTTTTTAATAAGCCGTGTCTGTAACTGCCTATGAGGCGACCTATACCTGCCTATTATTGCCTCTGCCTGCCTTTAAGGGGACCTATACCTGCCTATTATTGCCTATACCTGCCTATAAGGGAACCTATACCTGCCTATTATTGCCTCTGCCTGCCGATAAGAGGATCTATACCTGCCTATTATTGCCTATACCTGCCTATTGCCTATACCTGCCTATTGCCTATACCTGCCTATTATTACCTCTACCTGCCTATTATTGCCTATACCTGCCTATTATTGCCTCTACCTGCCTATAAGGGGGCATATACCTGCCTATTATTGCCTATACCTGCCTATGAGGGGACATATACCTGCATATACCTGATATGGGGAACATGTACCTGCCTATACCTGCTATGGGGAACATGTACCTGCCTATGAGGGGACATATACCTGCCTATACCTGCTATGGGGGACATATACCTGCCTATAATTACACACTACACACACCATACATATACACCATTCATGTACTCCATACATGTACTAAATATATTGCTTCCGACTTACATACAAATTCAACTTAAGAACGAACCTACAGTCCCTAACTCATATGTAACCCGGGGACTGCCTGTATATCCATATAAAAGACTACACTGAACCTATCCAGGAAGGAGCCCTCGCCCCAAAAAGGGCGACCCCGCCTATCCGATGACTACCCCTATTTCAAAAAGGATGTATACATACAAATAATGAGAAAAAAAATGAATACACCTCACTATTTTACTAGACACAAAATTATGCCCGCAAAAGTCCCAAAGTCACAACGCATTCATCAGGGGACAAATCGTGACAAAAAACATCAAATCGTGTGGTGATAGAAAAATGGTAGCCGATAGGGATGATGGAGGGACTACAACTTCAACATGTAACAGTACCTCTTATATATTCATCAGTCCTCCCCTCATTATCGCTAACAACCAATTAACGGTATAGAATCAATTCAAATGTAAATACAAACCCTCTTAGTGCACGGTCCTCAGCAAACGCCCAGCAAAGGATGCCAGAATAAGCTCCCTGCGGCATCTAAATCAAAACATCTGGACGCCAAGTTGCACGTGCGACGGAACCAAGATGAACTTCTGGGTAACACCAGTACTTCAAATGCGCATGCCCAGTGCTATGGAGTGCGTTCCAAATGCGCTTCACTACACAAAGCACTTCCAGATATGCAAGGAGCATGCGCATCCAAACGTCACCGTGATGATAGATAAACAACCTGACTAATTTACATTTCCTATAGCACTATAAAGCCAAATATACAGAAAGCCGGAAATGTAAATAAATAGATGATAATCAGAGGGAATATATATTAAACCATGCCGATGTAGTAGTTATGAGGTATAAAAATATACACACGAAAGTTAGAATATAATCAGGACTATTACAGTTATATACATAAGGATAATTATACATAGGGATGAACTCCAAAACCACGAAGTTATAATCCAAGGCCAAAAAATTTTGGGGGTATAAGATCCAGAATCAGATGATCCACAATTAATAATAATGGAAGGGGGAAAAAAAAAAAAAAGGGGAGAAAAGGAAACAAAATTTATATACAAGATGTTAATGCTACATCACAAAACAACTAAAATTCAGGGACTCATTAAAACCGAAAGGAGACATAGTATGTGATCTATAAATTCACTCCGATTATCACTTCGTGGTTTTGGAGTTCATCCCTATGAGGGCTTTTATTTTGCGGGACAAGATGTACTTTCTAATGGTGTTATTCACAGTACTATAGAATATACTGGGAAACCGCCCAAAAATTCCAAGTGGGAAAAAATGTGGGAAAAAAAACGTATTTTTGCCATGTTTGCATCAGTCTGAAGAAGAGAGCTAGTCCTCTCGAAAGCTCACTATCAAATATACTCAGTTAGCCTCTAAAAGGTATCGCCTGATTTCTTCACTATTCTACTACTTTCTATGGCTAACACGGTACAACATTATACTACTATCCTTATGTATATAACTATCAAAGTCCTGATTATATTCTAACTTTCGTGTGTATATTTTTATACCTCACAACTACTACATAGGCATGGTTTAACATACATTCCCTCTGATTATCATCATGCTGCATCACCCGTGGCCAGAGCTCACTCTTTAACCCCTTAGCTACTGCTGCCTGCTCTCGTGCGGCAGCATTCTCCTAATAAAGTCACTTCCTCCTAATAAAGTCACTTCCCGGGTCTTTTGTGACTTCACCATGCCCACAATGCATTGTGGGCATGGTGATTGACAGTTTCCATGGAAACCAGTATACAGAAGAAATGCTCTATGCAGGTCTCCATTGCAAGAGCAATCTGAAGATAGCTGTTAACCCCTTAAGTACCCTGAATGAATGAGTACGTCCCAGGGTCCCTAAGGGGCTTTGCAGGGGGATCACTCCGCGACCCCCCCCGCCCCGCCGGCGGGTGTTTGCGGCGAATCGCTGCTAACACCCGGCCGTTACCGTGCGAATGGGCAGCGTCGCCCGCTCGCGCTGTTTAACTCTTCAGATGTCACGCCGTGTCCGAAAATGTCCGATCTATAAAAATCTAACTTAATTTATCCCGTACGCTGAACACCGTAGAAGAAAAAAAATACCAAACGGCAAAATTGCGTTTTTTGGTCATTTTACGTCACTTAAAAAATGGAATAAAAGTGATCAAAAAAGTCGCATGCATTCCAAACTGCTAGCGATAAAAAGTACACTCTAGCCCGCAAAAAAATGCACCCTCACTGACGCCTGTAGGTGTTAGTACAAAAAAAGTTATTGGTCGCAAAAAATGGCGTCGTGGTGCAAATTTCAAAAATAGAAAAAGTTTGCGGTACCAAAACATAACGGAAACCCTACATGTTTGGTATTTCCGGATGCGTAATAACCGGTAGAATACAGATAACACATTATATTTACTGAAGATTGAACACCGTAAAAGCAAACATGGCAAAAATACGTTTTGCTTTTTTTCACAATTTGTCCCACTTGGAATTTTTTTGCGGTTTCCCAGTATATTCTATAGTACAGTGAATAACACCATTAGAAAGTACATCTTGTCCCGCAAAATAAAAGCCCTCATATGTCTCTGTAGGTGGAAAAATAAAAAAGTTGTGGCTCTGGGAAGGCGAGGAGGGAAAAACGCTCGTGTCAACAAAAAAAAACAAAAAACACCGGGTCCTTAAGGGGTTAAAAATCCCCTACTGGGAAAAGTGAAAAAAGTGTAAAAAAGTGAAAAAAAAGTGAAACACAAACACGAAAAATAAAATAAAAAAACACGTGCACCGCCCTTTTCCCCATTACAAGCGCCAATCGCCCCAAAAAAGATAAAAAATAAAAGTACCCATATTTGGTAACGCCGCGTGCGTAACGACCTGCCCTATAAATATGTCATGTTAATTAACCCACACGGTGAACGCCGTGTAAAATAAATTAAAATACAGTCACAGAAATGCGATTTTTGTTAATTCCGCAGCACATAAAATGGAATAAAAAGTGATCAAAAACTCATATAAACACCAAAGTATTGCCAACTAAAACGTCCGTTCATCACACAAAAAAAAAAAGTCCTTACACGTCTCTGTATACAGAAAAATAAAAAAATTATGGCTCTCAGAAGATAGCGATGCATAAATATTATTTTACACAATAAAAACACTTTTTTTTTTTTTTTTTTAAAGAGCTTCAACATAAAAAATTATATACACATCCAAATGATCCAGCTCTATTCACCTGTCAGAGAAGCTTCTGAGGGAGGCACGTATGTGCAGAGAGCTTGCTAGGCCAGCAAACAATAGTAAAGGCAAGATATACAGCGTGCCATCAGTGATTATACAATGGATATAGGATGGCTAGCCAGCTTTCATTAAAAAGAAGTTTCCTTTATTAGTAACAGTGTTAAAAAGTCATATTGGTTTTAGATTTCAACAGTGCAACATACCACTTGCCGAGCTCAACAGTGTGCAGTCGGATGTTCCTCTAGCAAAAGACCGACGCGTTTCGGTGACGCCCACCTTTTTCCAGGTCTGGCACTAAACATCCGGTCAACACTTTAAGTAGCGACCGGGCGTTTATTGCATGTGCAAATGATTTTAACCCTTTAAAATCTTTATAGTAAATATATAATAAAAACAAGAATAAAGAGGAATTATCCCGAGGAATTAAATAAGGATCATCTTATAGAAACCAATAGGATTATAATATTATCACATGTACGACAAATTTGGTATATTAATAATGGCAAAGAATGTCATTTGATATTCAAACCCTGTGGTTGTCTCGTTCTCAATGTGAAGATCCATTTGGCTTCACAATTTAATAGTTTCTCTCGTGTGTTTCCCCGTCTGGTATCTGGTGTAACCCTTTCTACCCCAATACATCGGAATGAATGTAAGTTGCCTGCATGTATTTCTATAAAGTGCCTTGAGACCGAAGACATGGTAGTTAACCAGTGCGTTTTTTAGCATCACAGATGTGTCGTCTGATCCTGGTTTTAAGGGTGGTAGATGTACATCCCACATACTGTTTGTGGCAACTGATACATGATATCAAGTAGACTACATTTTTTGTGTTGCAGTTTATATACTGTCGTATTCTGTAACTTTTGTTAGTAACATAAGAAAAAAATGTGTCTTTTGTATCCATGAAATTGCAAGTAATGCATACATTGTGCCCACAACAAAAAGACCCCGCAGTTGTTAGCCAGGTTTTGTGTGGTTGATTGGTTGTACTTAAAAATAAGCTTGGAGAAATTATGGATCCTATGTTGGGGGCTTTTCTTGAAATAAATCTGACTCCCTTATCCATGATGTTAACTAGGTTGGAATCCGTATACAGGATAGGAAGATTTTTCTTAATGATTGCCACCACCTGTTTGTATTGTGGAGAATAAGTAGTAGAGAAGGTAATACCTGCAAAATTCTTTTGTTGTTCCCTTTGGCCTCGTTCACACGGCTTATTTGTCAGCGGATTGGCGCCGTACTCCGCGCCGGATTTGCGCTGCAGTACGGCGCCAATCCGTCGGAGTAATTACGGTAATCCACTGCTCTCAGAGAACAGTGGATTCCGTCGCTCCTCCCCGCTCGGCGAATCCGCCGCGGGTGGAGAAAGTGACATGCACATTATTTACGGTGCGTACGCGCCGTAGATAATGACAGTCTAAGGGGCCGAGGAGCGGCGCCCCCGCCACGCTCCGGCCCCGCCCCGCCACTTATTCACGCCGGATTTGCGAGCGCAATCCGGCTCACTAATCCGCCGTGAATAAGCCGTGTGAACACGGCCTTTCTCTGTAATTTTTTTCTACTAATAAACTATCATGTGTCATTGATTGTACCTTCTTTTTGGATTTAACCAGAATTTTTTCCGAATAGCCCCTTTGTCTCATTTTTTCAAGAACAACTTGTTGTATATCAAAATCTTTTTGAAAGCTACAATTCCTCTTAGTACGGATAAGTTCTCCAGTTGAAATATTATGGATGATATGATGAGGATGACAGGATGTAGCATGTAAAATAAAATTTTGAGATAGTGGTTTTGAGAAAGGAGTGACCTCGATAGTTTTTTCAGGTGATCCAATTAATGTGACATCTAAAAAATTTATCCTATCTTGGTGTGATTGGTACGTGAATTTTAAATTCATGGGATTGTTATTAACAAAATCCACGAATGAACCTATGAGGTCAGAAGGGTCCTCCCATATCAGGAGCAGGTCATCTATATAACGACCATACCACCTGATATGGGAGGCAAATGGGTTACAGTCGGCAAACAAAAATTTCTCCTAACACATGCTCATGTATATGTTTGCGAGTGAGGGCGAAAATTTGGCCCCCATGGAAGCCCCGCATAGTTGGAGGAAAAATTGTTGATCAAAAGCAAAAAAGTTGTGGTTCAATAGGAATTCAGTCGCCATAACCAAAAATTCACATAAGTTAGAATCATATCCACTATATTTGTACAAAAAAGTTGTTAAATTCATTATTGCTAAATTGTTGGAATAGAAGGGTACAAACCAATAACATCACACGTTAGCCAGACATATTCTTTTTTCCATTTGACTTTCTCTAGTTGTCCTACTACCTGCCTGGTGTCTCGTATATAGCCTGGGGTGTATGGGATTAGTGGTTGTAGGTGGGAATCTACCCAAGCTCCCAATTTTTCTGAAAATGAGTCTATACCGGAGACTATCGGTCTGAGGGGTGGCGGAAAAATGTTTTTATGTGTTTTGGGTAGGGAATGAAAAATCCGTGTTTTAGGATAGGGATTGTGTAGTTGTTCTGCTAAAGCTGTGGATAAGACTCCCATGCTGACTCCATCCATTAAAAGTTTTTTTTAAGAATCTTGAAAGGGGCTTGTTGGGTCACTGGATAGATGTCGATACGTGATTTGGTCTCCCAACATATCCATATTGAGTTTTCTATAAAGTCCGGAGTCCAGCACGACTACGGCCCCACCCTTATCCACCATTTTTACTGTTATATGAGGATTATTTTTAAGTGCTTGTATAGCCATTTTCTCACGTTTGTAAATTGTTGGAATGTTTTATACTCTCCTCTGTAAGAGAATCTGCTAACATAGTGCGGTCATTTTCTACACATTCCTGGAAAATATCCAGGACTTCAGGACGCGATTGGATGGGATAGAAATATGGGTTAGGAATAGAGAATCTAGGAACTACAGTAGTATCTAATCTATGTTCACTCTGTAAAGATCTAAGTACAGACAACATTTTTAATTCATTAAAAGAAATAGGTATATTAGAAGCTGTAGAATTCGATGTGGGAGGTAATTCACTTGTAATGTCCCCATCTGAGTTATGAGCATCTGATGTCTCTTGTTGTATTGAAAAATGATGCTTGATAGTAATGAGGCGAGCAAACCTATTAACGTCCTTAATGGTATTAAAGACATCCAACACGTTGGTAGGTGCAGAGTTCATTCCTTTTGAAAGTACCTGTAATTGGGCTTGCGATAGTATAGACGCCGAAAGATTTAATACCAGGCTCGTCGTGTTCTCCTGCGATTGCTGTAACTGTAATTTCTTCTTGTGCTTGTGACCGGCACGTTTGTACCTGTTTCTAAAAAAGGAGTATCCCGAGAACCGGTTCCTCCACGCATGGCATCCAAGTAAGCCCTTGTATTCATGCGTGGCTTAGGTGCCAAAGCTCTGGAGTCCTTGCTGGTATTTAGATTATCCATTAAATCCTCTGTGGTAGACGTAGATGAGTGTTTTGGAGAAGTATCCAGATCGGAAAAACTTACATGTCTGTTTCTTTTTGTCTGGTGAGTTTCCGTATTGTATCTCAAAATGGGTTTTGGGAAAGATTTTCTCTTATTCCATGTATAAACCTCTCCATTTTCATAGTCCTTAATATCTCTATCATATTTGTTTTTTTTTTATTTTCATGACTGCCTCTTCAGTTTTTTGTACGTTGTTGTTTAATATATCATAACATCTTTTAAGTTCCTCTGTATCCGCATATTGTGTTAAAGTCTCTTCCACGGCCCGTATCTCTTCTTTGAGTTCTATAAGTTTCTTATTTTCATGTTCAACTATCAATTGTATCAATTTCAATGAGCATTGGGTTAAAATGTTATTCCATTCCACGGTGAATTCCGACGAGTATTGAGAGGTAACCATTTTTTTAATGCTTAAGCCGCGTGGGATCATCTGCTTCTCCAAATATGTAGAAAGGGTCGCTTGATCCCACCATAATTTGGTTTCTCTTTTTCTTAGTGATTCTAATTTAGTAAAAGAAGTTTTCACATCACTGCGAGCATCAGGTGTGGGTGCACTGTTAACGTTGTTGAACAAACTGGCTGCCTTATTCTTTCTTTCCAAATCTGCATCCATTTATGTAAAATGTATTCCACTTGTACCCGACTTCTATATTGCAAACAATTCCTTAATTGCTGTATAGCATGAGGTTATAATTGCATCAGTGAAATAGAGACACGGACAAACAAGCTGAAAATCATGCACACATCCAAATGATCCAGCTCTATTCACCTGTCGGAGAAGCTTCTGAGGGAGGCACGTATGTGCAGAGAGCTTGCTCTGCCAGCAAACAATAGTAAAGGCAAGATATACAGCATCCCATCAGTGATTATACAATGGATATAGGATGGCTAGCCAGCTTTCATTAAAAAGAAGTTTCCTTTATTAGTAACAGTGTTAAAAAGTCATATTGGTTTTAGATTTCAAAAGTGCAACATACAACTTGCCGAGCTCAACAGTGTGCAGTCGGATGTTCCTCTAGCAAAAGACCGACGCGTTTCGGTGACACCCACCTTTTTCCAGGTCTGGCACTAAACATCCGGTCAACAATTTAAGTAGCGACCGGGCGCCTCATTACTATCAAGCATCATTTTTCAATACAACAAGAGACATCAGATGCTCATAACTCAGATGGGGACATTGCAAGTGAATTACCTCCCACATCGAATTCTACAGCTTCTAATATGCCTATGTCATTTAATGAATTAAAAACGTCTGTACTTAGATCGTCACAGAGTGAACATAGATTAGATACTACTGTAGTTCCTAGATTCTCTATGCCTAACCCATGTTTCTATCCCATCCAATCGCGTCCTGAAGTCCTGGATATTTTCCAGGAATGTGTAGAAAGGGACCTCACTTTGTTAGCAGATTCTCTTACAGAGGAGAGTATAAAACATTCCAACAATTTACAAACATGTGAGAAAATGGCTCTACAAGCACTTAAAAATAATCCTCATATAACAGTAAAAATGGCGGATAAGGGTGGGGCCGTAGTCGTGCTTGACTCTGGACTTTATAGAAAACTCAATATGGATATGTTGGGAGACCAAATCACGTATCGACATCTAACCAGTGACCCAACAAGCCCCTTTCAAGATTCTTTAAAAAAACTTTTAATGGATGGAGTCAGCATGGGAGTCTTATCCACAGCTTTAGCAGAACAACTACACAATCTCTATCCTAAAACACCGATTTTTCACTCCCTACCCAAAACACATAAAAACATTTTTCCGCCACCCCTCAGACCGAGTCTCCGGTATAGACTCATTTTCAGAAAAATTGGGAGCTTGGGTAGATTCCCACCTACAACCACTAATCCCATACACCCCAGGCTATATACGAGACACCAGGCAGGTAGTAGGACAACTAGAGAAAGTCAAATGGAAAAGAGAATATGTCTGGCTAACGTGTGATGTTATTGGTTTGTACCCTTCTATTCCACACAATTTAGCAATAATGAATTTAACAACTTTTTTGTACAAATATAGTGGATATGATTCAAACTGAATTTTTGGTTATGACGACTGAATTCCTATTGAACCACAACTTTTTTGCTTTTGATCAACAATTTTTCCTCCAACTATGCGGGGCTTCCATGGGGGCCAAATTTTCGCCCTCACTCGCAAACATATACATGAGCATGTGGGAGGAGAAATTTTTGTTTGCCGACTGTAACCCATTTGCCTTCCATATCAGGTGGTATGGTCGTTATATAGACGACCTGCTCCTGATATGGGAGGGCCCTTCTGACCTCATAGGTTCATTCGTGGATTTTGTTAATAACAATCCCATGAATTTAAAATTCACGTACCAATCACACCAAGATAGGATACATTTTTTAGATGTCACATTAATTGGATCACCTGAAAAAACTATCGAGGTCACTCCTTTCTCAAAACCACTAACTCAAAATTCTATATTACATGCTACATCCTGTCATAATCATCATATCAACCATAAAATTTCAACAGGAGAACTAATCCGTACAAAGAGGAACTGTAGCTTCCAAAAGGATTTTGAAATGCAACAACAAGTTGTTCTTGAAAAAATGAGACAAAGGGGCTATTCGGAAAAAATTCTGGTTAAATCCAAAAAGAATGTACAATCAATGACACATGATAGTTTATTAGTAGAAAAAAACTATAGAGAAAGGGAACAACAAAAGAAGTTTGCAGGTATTACTTTCTCTGCTACGTATTCTCCACAATACAAACAGGTGGTAGCAATCATTAAAAAATATCTTCCTATCCTGTATACGGATGCCAACCTAGTTAACATCATGGATAAGGGAGTCAGATTTATTTCAAGAAAAGCCCCCAACATAGGATCCAAAATTTCTCCAAGCTTATTTTTAAGTACAACCAATCAACCACACAAAACCTGGCTAACAACTGCGGGGTCTTTTTGTTGTGGGCACAATGTATGCATTACTTGCAATTTCATGGATACAAAAGACACATTTTTTTCTTATGTTACTAACAAAAGTTACAGAATACGACAGTATATAAACTGCAACACAAAAAATGTAGTCTACTTGATATCATGTATCAGTTGCCACAAACAGTATGTGGGATGTACATCTACCACCATTAAAACCAGAATCAGGACTTCCGGTTCCGGCGCCGCGATGGCTGGGAGCAAGTAGCGGAGGCTCCGTCACCCCGCACTCCCTCGCGGCACATAGAGCGGGACCCGCGGCATGTGAAGCACACCAGCGAGTAGCGGAAGGCGCCAGGGACACGGCGGCCGCAGAGATCGTGGTGGCTACGGCGATCCGGAGGAGCGGCAAGTACTGCAGAGGCGGAGGGGGGCAGGAGCACGCATGGCGCCCGCCATCTTGGGTGCAGGTGACGGACGCTGAGAATCCATAACAGCCCATAACACAGGCACAGCACCCTGGGCTGATAGTAGGATCCCTCCTCTGACCCTGGGGACTACTCAGCAGGCTCTAGAGCAGTAGTATATGGACTTTCAGCCCCTAATGCCACAGAACATGCAGGTCTATCTGCTCCATACTATGCTCTGCATGCTGTACACCTCATGAAAGTGCTCCTCCTGAAATTAACCCCCGCAGGCTGCGTGCTCCATATCAGTATGGACAGTACCTCATTGTATATTGGAGCATTAACAGATTGAGCACCATAATGCTGATCTCCTGAAAATATAACAGAGAACACTACCACGGCTGTGACCTATCCTACCTAATTCTGCTGGATGTGCATTATCTACTGCTCCTTCTGCCGTCCCACACTTCTAATTACCTGGTGCCTAATCTACATGTGCCCGGCAGTATAAATGGACAAATATCTTGTGAAAATGTCTGCTAAAACATGTAGTGCACTAAAAAATCAGAAAGGTGACATGGCGCCATCTAGTGACCAACCTGAAACTGACAGTTTGCATCACTCAGAATCCTCAACTTCTGCATCACATGAGTCTGATTCATCGGTAACATCGCACTTTGCTATCTCAGATCTTAAACAAATTGCGCTAGAGGTGGCCAAGGTTATACTACCCGACCTACAGGCTTCCCTAACTAATACTATTGGCTCAACATTAAAGGAACTACAAGAGACTGTCGCCCAACATGATGAACGGATAACGGACGCTGAGGAACGGATTCTCAATAATGAAAAAGACATCGAAGATCTTCAGTTTCAATTACAGGAGATGGCTAAAGATAACAGGAAACTCACTGAAAAAGTTGATGATCTGGAAAACAGGTCGCGGAGGAGCAACCTTAAGTTAATTGGGGTTCCTGAGACTCTATCTGCTGCTGATTTATTGCATTTATGCGAAAACGAAATACCACAATACCTAGGCATTCTCAGAAAGTGTAAGGTGGAGAGAGCCCACAGAATAGGTCCGGAGAGGAGAAAGGAGTTTGGAGGCGCGGGAAGGACATTCAGTAATAGACCCAGACCTGCAATATGCAAATATTTGGATTATTCCGATAAAGCAGAAATCCTGTCAGCATATAGAACGAAGAGTTCAGGGATAGAACTACATGGGACTAAAATCCTGTTATTTGCGGACTTCTCCGCGGAGGTGTCACGTCGTAGAAGAGCATTCTCAGCAATCTGCTCAGAACTTTACAAAACCCAAAGGAAGTTCACTCTCCTGTATCCAGCAACTCTAAAAGTTTTTCCAACAGATGGTCCTCCCCTCTTTTTCCAGGATCCCCAATCGGCAGTGGATGGACTTGGTCTCCAGGTTGTTCTAGTTGATGGACAAAGCCAAGGCGGCGGATCAGGAGTTAATTCCAAGGTCCGGCGGCAGAGTGAGAAGAGGCAAAAGTTAGACGTGGAAAATGTTACTTGAGAGACATCAAAGACAACCGAGCTCAGGACAAGATACTTTCTGGGTTATGGGCTCAATGGTTGCCTGATATATTGTCTCTTGAAATGATAGTTGATGGTTGTCTAAAGGTTAATTTATTTCAGGATTTAGATCTATGACTGCTCGGTGGTAGGCCGCGACATGATAATTTGTGATGCAACTGGTGATATTTGGATTATAGGAATGTTATTTTGGGTCCTGCAGAGGTAAGGCCTATAGAAACTAGATGCGAGGGTATGTCGGGGGCGGGTATAGGAAAGCGAGGTGATGGTACCCTACGTCGTGGAAAAAGGGAAGTCGCATAGCACTTTGTTCTTAGGAGAGGGGCTACGACCCTTCTGTAGGTTAAGATGTGCATTTTGTTTGTTAGCATTGTTGGGGGAAGGTTTGGGGGGTTTGCCACAGCCAGTTAATCCTTTGATCTCAACTATAATATGCGAGTTATTTCATGGAATGTGAAGGGGCTCCGGTCGCCTCATAAGAGAATGATGGTTCTTAGACATTTAAAGCGTCTAAAGGCGGATCTCGCTCTACTTCAGGAAACGCACCTGGAGGAGACCGACTTCTTCCGCATGAAAAAGCTATGGGTGGGCGAGGTTATGGGCTCTCCGGCTAAGGACTCGAAAGCAGGGGTCATAACATTGATAAGTAAAAATCTGAATTACCAGATTCTAGACCAATACAGGGATGATCAAGGCAGAGAGCATCGACTAACTCTCACGAATCATACAGAAACCCTAAACATTTATAACATTTATGGTCCAAATGAGAATCAATCGGGATTCCTGAGGAAGTTATCCGATGCTCTTGTGACTGACGCGACACCGTTAAAGATAGTGGGAGGTGATTTTAACACGGTCTTAAATGGTCGAGAGGACAGGAAAAGACCTAGAAATTCTGGGATACTCAGAGGGAGAGACACCCCAATACTAGCTCGGTTCTTAGAGAAGACAGAATTGGTTGACTCCTGGAGATACTTGCATCCGGAGGGTCGCGAATATACATTCTTTTCTCCGGTACACGACTCTTGGTCCCGTATCGATTACTGCTTTATTTCGCTCCCTCTGAGGGCTAGAGTCCAGGAGTCACTAATTGGAGACATCGTGGTTTCGGACCATGCTCCAGTAGTTTTGTCATTCGATGACGCCTTACCTAGGGGTACAGACACTATTTGGAGATTCCCAAACTATCTGGCGGATAACGCTGACTTTCATATTTTGCTGCAAAATTGGTGGATAGACTTCAAATCCTTGAATGGTGAACACTCAGACAACCCGCAACTTCTCTGGGACACTGCAAAGGCAGTACTGAGGGGTCGTCTGATTTCGTATGTAGCGCATGTTAAAAAGGGCATCCGTCAGGGCTTAGAAAAATATAGTGCGATCCTACGGGAGGCCTACACGGCCCTTCAAGATAAATGTGATACAACGACCAAGCAGGCGTGGCAGGACGCGAAAGCGCAATACGAGCACTGGCTGGAAAAAAAAGAAAAATTAAATTCTCGATAGCAGAGGCAAAAATTTTCCGATACGGGAACAAATGTGGGAAATTGCTTGCTCTGCTTGCCAGGGGGTCCAGAGGCCAGGGACATATTTCACCTTTAAAGGATGCGTCGGGAGTCCTAAGGCATCACCCTAGGGACACCAACCAGATTTTTCAGCAATTTTACAAACGTCTTTACACTAGGGATAACATCAATATATCGGAATTTGATTCTATTATACGGGGTTTGCAGATGCCCAAAATCTTGGAAACTGATAGGACCCAACTTAATTCTCCGGTTACCTCGGATGAACTGACCAGGGCAATTAAGGCATTGAAAAATAATAAAGCTCCTGGGCCGGACGGCCTGACTGGCGAATTTTATAAAATTTTACAGAACCAGATAACCCCTGAGCTACTTGTGCTATTTAATAGTTACTTACAAGGAGGGAACATACCAGACCCTATGAACACAGCATATATTAAACTGCTTCCAAAGCCTGATAAAGACCTTTCACTGGCGGCCTCATATAGGCCTATCTCTCTGATTAATGTGGATTTAAAACTAATTTCAAAAATTATGGCAGAGAGAGTAGCCCTAATATTGCCAAAACTTATCTCCCCATTACAGTTCGGATTCGTACAAGGCAGGTCGGCAGTCACTAATATTCGCAGGGTACTTACAGTCTTAGATGAAATAAAAATTAATCCGCAGTTACACCACTCCCCAGCGATTATGTCTATTGACGCAGAAAAGGCGTTTGACAATGTCTCTTGGGAGTGGTTATTCAAAGTTCTTGCAATAATGGGATTTTCGGGAGCATTTATGGTTTTCTTGAAATCTCTGTATAAATCCCCTAAGGCGAGAATTTACACCCCAGGATTTTTGTCACCAGTTTTTGATCTACAGAAGGGAACACGTCAGGGCTGCCCATTATCCCCCCTTTTATTTAACATCTCTATAGAACCATTGATAAGGGCTATTGAAAAGGATGAAAGTATCCTGGGAATTAAGGTTGGGAATCAGACCCTTAAATCGATCCTGTTCGCTGACGACATTCTTATGTTTATGTCAGATCCAGTGAAGGAAGTGGGACCCATATTCAGCTTATAAGAAAAATTTGGCAGGTCTTCAGGACTTAAAGTTAACAGCTCCAAAAGCGATATACTAGATATTTCCCCTACAGGAGTCCTATTGAAATTGGCTGGGAGACATCAATTCCCGGTCAGGGTTGCTGACTCTAACATAAAATATTTGGGGATCCTCTCCTCATATATCACTACCCAATCTACAAGCTATATTAAATAAATTTTACAATATTTCTGGATATAAAATAAACACTACAAAAACAGAAGCCCTGCCGATAAATATACCCCTAGCAGAAGTCCAAGTTTTGAAGATTAATTTTCAGTTTAACTGGAGGGATACCTCCCTTAGATATCTGGGTGTTCAGTTGACTTCATCTATTCTACTATGTATGGACAGAATTTCCCGAAGATGTATGGGGATATTCGGGCACTCCTGAATCAATGGAAATCATTACCATTGTCTCTCTTTGGGAGGATCTCTGCAGTTAAAATGACGATATTGCCAAAACTATTATACCTGTTCGAGGCTCTCCCAATAAAAGTCCCCTTAAAAGACTTAAGGGCTATACAATCCTCTCTTCTCAACTTCATATGGGCATATAAGAGGCACAGAATTTCGAAGAAAGTAATGTTGATGGGTAAGGCAGATGGAGGCCTTTCAGTCCCGGATATCATTAAATATTACTGGGCAGCGCAATTACGTAGGATACCAGCCTGGTCCTCCCTGTATGCCTGTGCAAGGTGGGTAGAGATAGAGAAGCTCTGGATAGCACCTGTACACCCCAACTCTCTATTATGGGCTACATCCCATGTTAAGATGAAGAAGGAATTACTGGGACCTATGACCCTAACACGGGAAATTTGGGCTAAATGCTCAAAACGCTTCAATCTTTGTTCCCCATCCTCTGCCATGACATCATTTCTCTTCAATCCTCTTTTCCCCGAGGGCATGGGAAAACTATCTATGAAACCATGGTTCGACAGACGTTTGTTTAGATTTGTGGATATTGTAGACCACAGAACAAAACAAATCCTTCCCTTCTCCTCTTTACAATCCGACTTTAATCTTCCTGGACGCTGCTATTTTTCATACATGCAGGTTTCACACTACTTTAATAGCATTTTAAGATCTAACAAGGTAACAACCCCAACGAGATTCGAGATGCTCTGTAAAGCAAGCACCTCTACAAGAGGGCTAATATCGAGCATTTATACAATATTATTAAATCCATTTCCGGAGGAGCCTGTGGTGTTTCCATATATGACAAGATGGGAAAGTTGTATGCATAGGACGATTACACCGGAGACATGGAGGTTAATTTGGAGGAGGGCATCCCAGTCTTCAATATGTGCAATATACAAAGAAAATTTGTACAAAATTATGATGTTCTGGTACTATACACCCACGTTCCTACACAAACTTGACCCATCTATACCAGATATTTGCTGGAGATGCTTGACACAAAAGGGAGATATATACCATATTTTTTGGCAATGTTCTAAGATTCAGAAATACTGGCAGATGGTTGTTAGGTTAATATGTGATGTGACGGGAAGCCTTCTCCCAGTGGATCCCATGTGTCTGTTACTGAATGTCTGGCCTTCACCAATTACAAAGACAACAGAAAAACTGATTATATGTATACTTACCGCAGCAAGGTGTTTGGTGTCGTTTTTTTGGAAACGCTCGCAGGCTCCAGAACTCCTAGATTTACACAGACGGATCACAGATATGAGATCCATGGAATATCTAACAGCCTCCATTAATAACACTCTAGACCGATTCTACTCGATCTGGTCAGCCTGGGACACTTTCTGTAACCGTTCGGCCATGTAATGTAGTACACGCTATACATGATCTTTGATTAGATTTTGCATCCCAACTTCCATTATAAGTTTCGAATCCCCTGTTCCTACTCTGTCTTATTCCCTCGTGTGGATTGTCCTGTCTTATATGTTATAGCTGGATATTTACTGGTTAACAGATGAATATAAGAAGTTATGCATTCTTAGTTCATAGAATTAATCACTATTACTACAAAACTTTGTGTTAACATGTGAGTGTATTCAAGTAACATGATGTTTATCATTTCAAAAAACTATTTCAATAAAAATCTACAGTTTAAAAAAAAAAATATTTGGGGATCCGTATTGGGAAATATCCAGAAACCATATATAGCCTAAATTATACCCCCATTCTAGATAAAATAGGAAAAGAACTGAAGAAGTGGAACAATCTCCCCCTCTCTTTGTCAGGCAGAATTAACTTGATAAAAATGATCAGCTTTCCTAAATTGCTTTACCTCATGCAAACTATACCTCTGCTGTTGAAGCATCAGGATGTCAGAAAACTACATAAGATTTTTTCCTCATTTGTGTGGGGCCATAAGCGTCACAGAATAGCACTGGCTACCTTGATGCTCTCGAGAGACAGAGGTGGGTTAGGACTTCCGGATGTTAGAACATACAACCTGGCCTGTATACTCCGACATGTCATAGATTGGATCCAGAATTCAAACTTTTTTTCAAATTTGGAACTAGAGGGAGGGCTGTCCGCTCCGTGGAATCTGAATAGTTTGCTTCATACAGGGTTCTCGTTCCTCCCAGGACACCTTAGAAAATCTTTAATTATAAAAGATACAATTGCTACATGGAAGGCAACAAGAAAGCTGATGGGTCTCTCCTTCTTGTGCTCGAAGCACATGCATCTTTGGGGGCATCCGGAATTTTTACAAGGCCGGGAGAACCCAGAGTTCAGAAGCTGGTTAAGGGGTGGGGTCGGACAGGTTAAACACATGTTCCATGAGTCGGAAAATAGATTCCTGACCTCTCAGGAGCTACAAGAGAAGTTTGGAATCACTCAAGGAAGGTTTTTGAGTTTTGCCCAGATTTTGAGTTTCCTTCAGAGGCGTTTGAGGAATTATAGAAAAGAATTCCAGAGTAATAGATTTGATGCTTTGATAGGATATCCGCCTCGTAAAAATTCGCTCTCTGATATTTATAAGGTCCTTAGGGAGTACCGTGCATTTGAAAATAAGAATTCTCTATTTAGGAGATGGGCCCGGAAATTTGAAGATGAGGAACTGCCTGTTAAGATCCTAGAAGGTTGGGAACTGGTAAGGAAATTTATACCATGTGAGTCTTGGAGGGAATCTCAATATAAATTGATACATCACGCGATTTATGGCTTTGATATCCCCCCACACCCGAATGCCCCTGACAGATTGGTGGCATGCCCTAAATGTTCTCAGGCGAAAACGGATCTGTTGCACGGGCTCTGGGTCTGCCCAAAATCACAGGAGTTCTGGGAGCGGGTGAGAACCTTGCTTAACACTCGCCTGAATTTAGATCTGGAATATGCGCCCTATCCCAGGCTTTTTCATGTGACTCAGGAGGGAACTGACTTCCCTTTGTTAGTTCATATTTTTTATTTGATAGCCAAGAGATGCCTGCTGGCTCTCTGGATCAAACCAGAACTTCCTTCCATTGATATGGTTATCGACCAAGTGAAGCATTTTCTTCTCATGGAACGACGGGAGGTAGAAAGTAATAAAGAGGCGCTCTCAAAGAAGTTTTTTAAGAAATTTGGGAAAGCTTTATTGAAAATTTCTTTTTAAACAAGAAATAAGGGCACAGCTTCCCATTTAAAAACAAAACCCCCTGGTACATGCATAAAGAAAAGCTGATGACTTGGACTCTCAAAATGAATAGGGATGACAATAATAAGGGGCTCCGCGACCAGATTTAGGGGAAAAAAATTTTGAGGGGACCGGAGGAGGGAACAAAGATTAAATTTTCCTTTTTTTTTGTGAAAAGATTTTTAACTAGGCTTTGTATTACGGGAAAAGGGGTTTTGGGAAATGGGGGGGGGGGGGGGGTGTTTTGGTTTGTTACTAATTTGTTCAATTTGGGTTTGTAAAAGTTGACGAACAATGTATCTTTTTTTGGGCCTGCTGCACTAACTTGATTGTCAATAAAAAATTTTTTTCTAAAAAAAAAAAAAACAGAATCAGACGAACATCTGTGTGCTAAAAAAAACGCACGGGTTTAAAATACCATGTCTTGTCTCAAGGCCTTTATGAAATACATCAGGAACTTACTTTCATTCCGAGTATTGGGGTAGAAAGGGTTCACCAATACCAGACGGGGAAACACACGAGAGAAACTTTTAAAATTGTGAACCAAATGGATTTTTCACTTGAGAACAGACAACCACGGGTTTAAATACAAATGCATTCTTTGCCATTTTAATTACCAAATTTGTCGTACATGTGATAAATTATAATCCTATTGGTTTTATAAGATGATCCTTATTTAATTCCTGGGATAATTCCTTTTTTATTCTTGGGGTTTTTATTATATATTTTCTAAAAGATTTTAAAGGGGTTTAAAAACATTTGCAATGCAATAAACGCCCGGCGTACTTAAGGGTTTTACCGGATGTTTAGGGAACCTGGAAAAAGGGGGCGTCACCAAAACCTCGGTCTTTTTTTAGAGGAACATCGGACTGCACACGTTGAGCTCGGCAAGTGTATGTTTTTCATTTGAAATTAAAACCCAAATGACTTTTTAAACATGTTACTAATAAAGGAAACCCCTTTTTTTAAGAAAGCTCTAGCCAACCTATATCCATTTTAATCACTGATGGGATGTGTATATTTTTGCCTTTTTTCTAAAAAAAACTATATAAAATTGGTATCACCGTAATCAAATCTACCCACAAGTAAAATTAGCTTTTCATGGTACTGCAAAAGGTGAGCGTGGGTTTAAAAAAAAAAAAAACTACTAGGATTTCGCATTTTCTTTACCCCGCCCTTTCCAAAAAAAACGGGTTTTAAAAATGATCAAAAATCTTTCCCCCCAAAAATTATACCAAAAAAAACGTCATCTCTCCCCCAAAAAAACAAGCCCCTACCCCCGCTCCTTCCAAAAAATAAAAAATTTTTGGCTTCAGACTATGGGGATCAAAAAAATGTATTCCTTTTTGAAAAAAAAGTGTTTTTATTTTGTAAAAGATTAAAACAAAAAAAAAAATACAAAAGGGGATCGCTGTAATCGTATCGATCTGCTGAGTAAAGCTAGCATATCATTTATACCACATGGTTTCCCCTGTAAAAAATAAAAATAAAAAACAGAAATGCTGTATTTTGTTCAAAATGCCTCACAAAATCATTAATAAGGATCAAACCATTCCCCCCCATAAGGGGACTAATAAAAACTTTAAACTCACCCCCCAAAAAAAAAAAACCCCCAAAATCAGCTCCGTTACAGAAAAATAAAAATTAAATGGCTGACAGAATAGGACAACAAAAAACACAATTTTTTAAGACCAAATTTTTTTTGTGTAAAAGTAAAAAACAAAAAAACTTATCAAATTTATATCATTGCAATTGTACTGACCCCCCATAGTAAAATTTTTCCCGTCATTTATCCCCTACGGCGAACACTGTAAAAATGAACCTTTAAAAAAAATGGGGGAAGAGTTTCCCCCACCCCCATGTTCATGGCCCAATGCTAAAAAAAAACTATGGGAAAACTGTTGCCCAAAAAACCCCGACACCCCTTTGATGAAAACCCCAGGGGGGGTTTAATCAAAAATGAGGTAACTTTGGAAGGTTTTCACCGTTCTGAACTTTTGGGGGGTTTGCAAATGCGACATGGCCCCCCCCCCCAAAATCCCTTCCCAAAAAAGCCAAAAAAAGCGCTCCCTTTCCCTTGTACCCCTGCCATAACCCAAACAGCGTTTACAAAACCCAAGAAGGTATTTCCGAATTGGAAGAAATTACGTAACAAAAATTTTTGGGGGCTTTTTTTCCAGATTCCCCCTTTTAAAAAATTAAACAAATTATCAAAAAAATATTGCAGATTGCTGGAAAAAAAAAAAAAAAAATTTTTTTTCATTTTCACAGCCCCCCCCAAACCCTAAAAAAAATTTTTAAAAAAACCATTGGGGTTTGATATACTCCCTGACCCCTGGATTATTTCTTAAGGGTGTGTTTTTCCATAAGAGGTCTTTTTAGGGTGTTTATTACGTCTTTAGCGTCCTTAGGCGTTGTCCGCAAACTTGAAATGGAGCTCTTAAATATAAATTCGATGATGAATTTGTGAACCCAAAGTCTGTTAGGTGCTACCTCCTATTTATGGGGCTTGTGGTTGAGCGCAAAAATTAGTCGCCTCTCTAGGCCTCTCATATAGGAGATCATGTGTGAAATACAGCCGAATCTAGGGACATCAATTATTAAGTTTGCCACTTTCCCTGCATCACATTCTTACGTGTTACTTGTGAATAAATGGTATACCAAATTGAAAATGCTGCCACAAAAAAAGTGACATTCTTGACAATTATCATGAATTCACTTTGCATTAATGTCTTGTGAAACACCTAATAGGTTAATATTTTCTTCCTAAATGCTGTTTTGATTATGCTTTAATCGAGTGTAGCTTTCTCACCTAGAATAAGTCCAATTTATTGGGGTATCTAACATACAGGGACCAATCAAAGAATCATGTAAGAACTGGAGTGGTCCTAAAAATAATTGATATATTGCACAATTTTCTTTGAAAATTGTAAATTACTATTAAATTTCTAAGCCCCCTAATGTCATAAGAAAAACTCACATTTAATACAATGATGCACAACCTACAGTAGAACATATGGCTAGATGGTAGTTAAGTAAACTATTTTGAGCTGGAATAGAACTTATCTGTCTTTTACCAAGCAGATCTTTTTGAAGTTATGAAAATGGTATATTTTTCACATTTTTCACTACGAATACTCTTGGATATTTTTCAACAGAAATCTAGAATCGCATAGTGACTTTTTGGACCAAAATGTCTATACTCATCTCTCAATAGTACAATGTGTCACGAGAAAACAAACAATCTCTGAATCACATGGATAGGTTAAAGTTTCAAAAAGTTATTCTCACATTAAGTGACACACGCCAGATTTCAACATGGGGCTCTGTCAGAGAGGCCAAAACTGTCTCCAGCTGAAAGGGGTTAAAATATAGTCAGGACAATGCCCGCACTATATGTGAAATTAAAGAAGTTACTGTACATTAAATTAGACATTTAGGCGAAAATATCATTACACAACAAACAATTTTGTCTAGTTATTTTGCTAGACAATTACAAAAGACCAACTACACGTTTCTCCCATGGAACCTGCCAGGCTTCCTCAGGTGTGAATTATGCAATAGATGCAACATTCATCCTGCTGGTATGTTACATATGATGTGGAACTGCCCAAAACTAAAAATATACTGGAAAAGTATTATTAGACGGATTAATTCTGACTTTTCTGTACATATGGGAGAAACACCTTTAACTTGTATCCTAGGTTATGTGGAGGACTTATGTCATATATTATGAAAAAAATATTATTTATGGCACATAAAGTCATTGCTCAGAAATGGTTAGACGCTGATAAATGCAATTAAAGATGTATTTGATATAGATATACGACGATGTTCCGCTTAGTTAATGTGTATAGTAGTATTGTTTTAGTGTGATTTTAAAATGTGCACTGTTGGCCATTTTATTTATATGTTTTTAGATAACGTATCAATACTTATGTGGACTTTCTATAAGTTAAATAGGATGCTTTGACTGCCGACCGCAGGTTGTACTTGGACGAATGGGTAGGCGGACCTCGAAACCGTCGTACTCAGTCTGTTACAACCAGGTGACGTGAACCAAGGGGTGTTACCCACACATGTTAGCCTACTGATTTGCTACATAAGGAGATTATAGAATTGAAAATATGATATTGTTGCCGCACTAATTGTATGCATGGCCAGTGAAAAGATCTTTAAAATGACTTGAAAGGTATTTATTTATTGCTGTTGATAGTGCTTACACTACATGATTGACTTTTATTATAAGTTGAAGGAGCAATAAAAAATATTTTTGATAGAAGCAAGAAAAAGGATGGTAAAGATTTAGGCCGTGTTCAACACGGTCTCTATTCCCGACGGATTTGTTGCGCTCCTCAAATCCGCTCCGTGAATAAGGGTGGGATGGTGGAGGGGCGTGTAGCGCGGCGGTCGGGGCTGATCGCTCTCCGGCCCCCCATAGACAATGCATTGTTTACGGCGAGTTTTACGCCGCAGTAAAATAATGTGCATGGTCACTTTCTCATCAGCCCGGCGGATTCGCACACGATAGCGGGTTTCTCTATCTATAAACGGAGCGACGGAATCCTACTGTTACATCTATTAGTGAGACAGTGGCTATTACCGTAATGGACTCCGACGGATTGCGCCTTACTGAAGCGCAAATCGGCTTGCGCAGTACCGGCCGTCACAAATCCGCAGGTCAAAAAATAAGCACGTGTGAACACGAGGCCTCTACACTGTTGATCCTTCTCTTTTGAATTGACACATCCACAATACTGAATTTATACAACAGTAAACGGATAATTTTCCCTGGTGATAGAGTAACCGTACATTGAGCAAGCTCACTCGCTGGTTGGTTAGAAGCTGGGGAGGATGGGCAAGCATGGAGGGCAGGGACAATTGAGGCAGCTAGCTGGGTAAGTGCTTTGGTTCACACGGCTGTATATTTTGGGACGGATTTCCAGCCCGCATTTTCGCGCCGATATACTGCGCGAATTACAGGATGAAAAATACCCACCCCAGTCATTACAGGCTAATCACATCAGTTCTAATAGAAAATATGATTCCGTCTCCCTCTCCCCGCCTCGAAAATACGGCACGTGCGGGTGAGGAATCCTCAGGATAAGTGACATGTCAATAATTCATGGCGGTCTTATACGTGTATTATTATAGGTGATTTTTAACTTCCCAAGATCATAAAGTTGGGATAACTGAAACTGGGTCTCTCTAAGGAAAAACGGTTTTTGGCAATTAACTATTATAGATTATTATTTTCCCACTGGTGCAGAAGCAGACTTTAAAGGAAAGGACCCTATCTAGACTCTTCAATATTGACTAACAGACCAGACAGAGTAAGGCTAGGGCCACACAGCATAGTACAAAAACCGTCAGAAAGCCAAAGACTTATTGTTCGATGCACGCCCGTATCTTTTGTCACGGTTTTCGCAAAAACCACAATCTCTTTTAGGTTTTTTTGCCGTCGGTCCGTACAATTGAATTGTCGTGGGGAAAACCAATGCAAAATCGACCCGGTGTGATTTTAAAATGTTCACTAAATCCACCGGAGCTAGAGAACAGGCAGAAAAAACACCCACCTGTGTATTAAAGTCGATGGGCTACTTAAACGGTCAGATTTTCAGTGGCTTCAAAATACTAAATAAAATCCTGTGAATAATTTGTACCATTTTTGTCTGCTGAGTAGACATAGCCCAACGAAGGTTCAGGTTGGGGGGGCACCTAGGAAATAGTGACCACGCTAAAATAAATTTTCATTCATCCTTCAAGAGTATTCTGTTGAGGAGCCACTGAATTTCAGGAAGATTTTAAGTTATGCTTAGTAGAGGCCATAAACCTAATTGACTGGTAACAAGGTGTTTAAAAATAATAACAGAAACAGGTAATTAAACGGGAGCTCGTTAAAAAACTTCCTTAAGCCCCCACTGTCTCAGAGAAGGTACCATACACTTATGGAAATAAAATGATTAAAATCAGGAAAAACCCAATGTGGATCAACAGATGTGAAGGAGGCAATAAACGACAAAAAGAAAGCATTTAAGCTACTTAAATAGGAGGGCAGTGTGGAGGTACTAAAAAAAATAAAAAAAAAAATATGTAAAATAATGATAAAGGTAGCAAAGCTTTAAAACAGAAAGGCAGATTACCAAAGAGAGTAAAACTAACCCCAAAATATTTTTTAACTATATAAATAGTAAAAAGATTAAAATTGAAAATATTGGCCCTTTGAAAAGTAGTGAGGGAGATATTGAGGAGAAGCAAGGCTATTAAACAATTTTTCGTCACTGTATTTACCGTGGAAAAGGCCCTTTCTGATAATCAGCAGAGGGATGATGTAAACTCCACCTTAAATGTTTCTTGTCTAACCCAGAAAGAAGCGCAGCTACGTCTTAATAAATTAAAATAGACAAATTACCATATCCTGATGGTATACACCCCCGTGTCCTAAAGGGAGTTAAGTAATGTGATAGGCTCCTATTCTGAATATTTATGGACTGTGTAATAGTGGGGTTTGTCGCCTAAGGGGTCAAAAAGTGATCCTGGAAACTATAGGTTGGTAAGTTTAACCTCTGTTGTAGTTAAAATGTTTGAAGGTTTTCTAAGAGATGCTATCCTGAAGTATCTCACTGAAAATAAATGTATAACGTTGTTCCAGCATGGGTTTATGAAGGATCGGTCCTGACAAACTAATCTCATCGGCTTCCATGAGTAGGTTAGTTCTAGACTGGATCGGGGTGAGGCACTGGATGTAATATATCTAGATTTTTCTAAACCACTTGATATGGTGCCACATAAAAGGGTGGTAAGTAAAATGAGAATGCTTGGACTGGGGGAAAATGTGTGCAAGTGGGTAAATAACTGGCTCAGTGATAGAAAACAAAGGGTGGTGATTAATGGTACTTACTTAGGCTGGATCCCTGTTACTTTTGGGTACCACAGGGGTCAGTATTGGGCCCTACCCTCTTTAATAATTTCATTAATGATCTTACACATGGATTGCACAGTAGAATATCAAGCTTTGCAGACGATAGCAAGCTCTGCAAAGATAATGTTTTATTACAAAGGGATCTGGATAAATTGGAGGCCTGGTCAGAGAAGTGGCAGATGAGGTTTAACACAGATAAATGCAAGGTTATGCACATGGGGAGGAAAAATCCATTTCATGATCAAAATCGCTGGGAAAAAGTGACATGGAGAAGGACTTGGGAATCCTGGTGGACAGTAAACTTAATTGTAGCAGCCAGTGTCAGGCAGCAGCTGCCATGGCAAGCAGGATTATGGGGTGTTTTAAAAATTAGCATAGATGCACATGATGAGAACATTATTCTCCTATTATACAAGTCACTGGTTAGACCACGCATGGAATATTGTGTACAGTTTTGGGCACCAGTTCACAGGAAAGACACTGTACCAACAAAATCGAAATGGACGTCAGCATCAAAATTGCTAATTTAATAAAGAATCAGGAATACATAAAGTGCAACGTTTCAGCTCAAAAAAATACTGTGGAGCCTTTTTCAAGCATAATGATTCAGCTTCAATTATCACCATATATATGTTTTACAAGTAACCACCCCCTTAGGGGACAACCAATTAACAGTGTGCAATCATGTGAACATAGTATACAATAATTTCTAACTCATATCATATATATCAAACTGTATCATCAGTGTATATATTAAAATATTTCCATTACTTACATAGGATAACCCTGATGGGATCAGTCGGTCAGACACGATATACTCGGCGTCTATGTTCTCCATCTGTGCATGACAGAGAGACGCGCGCATGTCAATTGCAGCCAACTCGCATAGATCCGTCTGCGCATGTCTGTGAGGGTACGTAACCAGCTCCAGGTCACGGACTCAGCGTGGTCAGTGCGCCTGCTCATTGCCCCTACATGCCGATGTATTATTAATATGGGGACGTATTTCTTTTAAAAATAACTGCTTGATACACGGCTACATTCTTATAGTGTACACGGGTCCTAGGAGACACCATTTAGAAGCATTGGGTAACGGGATCATTACACTGAGATCCAACATCAAAATCCAGAAAAAAAGTATCATAAAATATGACACCCATTCCCGGCATTGATGGCACTGTCCCAACTACGCATCACAATATGTGAACGCAGAGTGACGTGCAGGATCAGTTATAGCTTATTTGTCCCAAACCCATGCAATATATGCAAACAATGTATCCAAATAATGGGCCAATCATAACTTAATAAGCATATTGTATAATGTCAACCATATTAGCATCCAATTAAGAAGCATCAAGGGAACATAGAAAGTCCTCCCGTGTGATCCCATTCATCAATTTATATCCTAAGGAAACATAAAAAGATAAAAATAAGTGCAATGTTCACGTGTATTAAAAACATATTTAAAAACAATCAAAGCACAATACATATTGTATTATATACAGAGAATTAGATCTTGTTAATGTTAAACTCAATATTGAGACCATTGGGATGTAAACAATTCAACTCATATATCCATTTGAGTTCCTTCTTTAACAATAATTTTTCTCAATCCCCACCCCTTCTCATACTCGGAACATGATCAATTACTCTAAATTTAAACTGTGAAATAGAGTGATTACATTCATTAAAGTGTCGGGCAACAGGTAGGTCTAACATTTTTCTACGGATGGTACTCATGTTTATTCATGCGTTCTCTTACCTCCATTGTGGTCTCTCCCACATAAATCTTGCCACAAGGGCATGTGATCATGTAGACAGCATATGTTGTACGGCATGTATTTCTCCCTCTGATTTTGATGGGTTTACCTGACATTGGATGATAAAACGTATCACCCTTAATCATATTATTGCAGTTACTGCAATTAAGGCAGGGAAAATTCCCCATCTTAGGGGGTGGCAAGAAAGATTGTCTCAAACCTGTTGGGGAGGGAAGATCGGACTTTACCAACTTAACTCGCAAGTTTTTACTTCTTCTATAGGCCATCATGGGGACTTCAGAGAACTCTACAATATCCGGGAAACCACTTTTCAAAATATGCCACTCTTTTCTCCATGTTTCAGATATCTTAGGGCCAATCCTGCTATATGTAGACACAAAAGGAATTCTATGATTAGAATCCTTCCTCTGCAATCTCAAAGTATCAGATCTTTTAATCTTTCTGACACGATCTATATGTCTTTTGAGGAGTGGTTTGGGGTAACCCCTATGAATAAATTTCTCACACATTTCCTCAATTTTCTCCTCAACTTTGATTCCTCTGACACAATTCTTTTTACCCGCAATAGTTGACTCCAAGGTAGTGAGTCTACCATGTGTCTCGGATAATGGCTGTTATAACTCAAAAGGTTATTCCTGTCCGTCTCCTTTACAAATAGATCCGTTTCTAATTTAACTCCCTTAATGTAAACTTTTTGTATCCAAAAATTCAATAGAAGTGTGAGAAAAAACCTTGGTAAACTTCAAACCTGCTCTACAACCATTCAAAAATGTATGGAAGAGCTCCAATTCCTCCACCGAATCAGTCCAAATAAAAAAAATGTCTCATAAATAAAACGCCCCCAACGCAGGATTGTTTCTGAAAACCCCAGAAGGGTTAAAATAAAATTCCTCCAAACAGATCCCAAATGAAGGGTTTGCTAGGTATGGCCACTTTGGGCCCCATACCCTTTTTCCTTTTTCTCTGGAGATAAAATGGCCCCCCAAAGAGGAAAAAAATTTTTCCTGAGGACCAACTCCAGGAGAGGGGGGAGGGAAATGAGAGAAAAACCTCGGAACACTTTCCTGCGTCCCCAAATTGTTCCGGGACACTGCAAAAAAAACCACCACATGTTCAAATTGACAAAAAAAAAGTGAATTTAAAACAAAGGGATCTTTGGGGGCCCCCAAAAAAAAAAGTTTCCCTCTGGATTCTTTCCATCATTTTGCCTTTGTGCACACATCCCCCACCATCCCAAATCCCCCCCACTCACCCCTTTCCCGGGCCCCCTGGCCCATTTTCCGAAACCCCAATCAATCACACAGCCCTAAAGCCCCGTCCGGTTGCTTAAAAACCGTATGGAAGCTTTTGGGGGCCCGCCTTGGTGGCAAAATGAAATTTCGGTCCCCTGGGAATTTTTGGCATTAATCGGGCTGTTTCCCACTTTTCCATGAGGGGCCCTTTGGGGGGCGTTCCCAATTAATAAAATTTGGTTTTTTTCCTAGCATAGAAAAGCCAAATAACAGGAAGGGGGTTTGGGGGTCCCCTTTAAATTTGGGAATTTCCAAACCCAACCCAAAATTTCCCGAGTAGGATATTTCAAGCAGGCACCACAGGGGAAAAGCCCATTTTCGTTTTTAAAAACGTGAAATCCCCCGCCAATACTCCTGCAAAAAGGGCCCAACCCCAATACCATATGGATCAATTTTTCCCCTTTCTCCCCCACATCGGGAACAAACTGTGGGGGTATGCAATGCATTTAAATGCAATCGGACTGGTGAAGGAAAAAACCCTGTGTAACCATTTAATTTGGGGAAAAAGTTTAAAACTTAGCGTAAAACCCGCCACCCCCGCCCGGAAAAGTTTTAGTTCGGGGAGAGCCCCTTCCGTTGGTAAAGACGGGATGTCCCCTTGCCACCCTCGGGGGAAATTTTCGAAAAGTGTGGCCCTGAAAACCCATAATTGCTTAAAAATTTTTAGAAAACGGGGGTTTTTTTTAAGGGTATTTCCCGTTAAAAATTTGCTTTTTTGGTACCCATTTTTCAAGAGGGAAACTTTAAACCCAGCCCAAAATTTGTGTGGTGCACGCATGTCGTAATTGCAAGTACCAAAAAAAGGGATCCCCTTGGAAATAAAATTGGGACTGCATTTTGGAAAACTTTAAGGTGGACCATCTCTTTTAAAACTTGTGAGATATTTCACTCCAAAAGTGGCCCCAAAAATTTAAAATTTCGGGAAAACCCCCAAATTAGCCCCCGGAAAATTTTTCCTTTTTACACCAAAAGGGGAACAACTGGAGACCAAACGCTGTCCCCCCCCCTATGCCCCATAGGGGGGGGAAAAAGGGGCCCCCCCAAAAAAGGACACCGCTGCCCCCTTTTGCAGTTATAGGAGCGGGGAAAAAATTTCCCCTCTCAAATATGGAAGATTTCCCCGAGGCCCTCAAAAAAACCCCCCAAACCCCGTTTGCCTCCAAACCACTAAAGGGGGTTTCTTTTTTTCGGGCCTGGGAACCCCTTTTTAAAAACTTATGTAAAAAAACCGCTACAAAATAAAAAAAAGGTAAAGAAGCCCCTTGGTTTTGGGGCAAGTCCCCTCTTTTGCCCCACCCCCCCCCCCCCCCCCCCCGGGTTTTGGGCCCCGCTTAACGGGGGGTTAGCCCCTCCCCACAGAATGGAAAAGGTAATTTGTCCAGAGATGGGGAATGTGTTTTTGGAATACTGGGGGCCCAGCTCGAAAAGGGTTTAAAAAAAGTTTGGGCAACCCCCCCCTTTTACTATATTGACCTCCCAAAAAGAAGACAGGGGAAATTTTGGGGGCCCAAAAGGCCCTTCAACCTCAGCTCCCCCTGCCAAAAACCCCGGCTAAAGGGTTTTAAAAACTTTTTAAAATTTTAGTTAAAAACCGGTTAAAATTTCCTAGATATTTAAAATGCCCCGGAACAATCTAAAAAGGGGGGGAAAAATGGGGGTCCCCAAACCCCGGGTCAATTTCGTCTAACAAAAAAAAAGTTTTGGATTTTCCCCAGTTACCTGCAGCCCAGAGAAACCCCCAAAACACATTAAAGTCCCCAAAACAGGCACTCCAAAAGGCCCCAGGATCCCCAAATTTTACCAACATTTAAATCTGCATATGGGTGATATTTTTTTTTTCCAGCCCCGCAATGGACCATCCCCAAATGTTACCCATGTGCATTGATCAAAATTGGGAGAGGGGTTCCATAATGGGGGCCAAAAAGCGCGGGGGGAAGAGGGGGCCACCCCCCCTATGCCCTCCCAAAGGGTGGGAAAGGAGGGACAAAAACCCTTTTTTACCCCGGGACTTCGTTTGTAGGTTGAAAGGTATAATGGCGAAAACCATTTGTTTAAAATTAGAAGGAAAAAAAAACCCCACCCCCAAAAAACAGTCCCCCTTTTTTAAAATCTCCACCCACCGAGTAAAAACCCTTCTCGCTGTCAAAGGGGGGCGATCCCCCCTATTCCCTGAAATTTGTGGGGAAATGATTTTGCAATTTTAGAAAACAATCGTCGGAAGTTTATACTGGGGGTTTTTTCCCCGGGCCAGGGAATCCCGATTGGTCTGCCCCAAACCAGGGGACAGAATCACCCATTCAGTTTATACCCAAAAACCTTTACCCAAAAAATTTTTTGATCAGATTAAGCAGGGATATTGGCCGTAAAAAACGCACTGGTCCTTTCTGCCAGGTTTTTTTTTTGGATTATTGTGACCCCCCCCGCCTCAGAGAAAGAGGGGGGCCCAAAAAAACCTCCAAAAGGCTGCAGCAAATAAAAAAATTTTTTTCAAAGGTCAAACCACTCCATTGCTCTTTTATTTTTGGTTTTGTACCCCTCGTTTGGAAACCCGTTGGTCCGGGGCTTCTTATGCGTCCCCCCAACCCCCCCTTAAAACCCCGGCAATTTCCCGCCACTGAAAATTTTCTGCTCTGGGTCCTTTTACCTCTTAAAGGAAAATAATCCCGGTATATTTTGGGCCCAAAAAAGGGGGTTATTTCCCTGTCCGAAAAGGGGGTTTTAAGCTGGGGGCGAAAAAATTTTTTTTTACAGTAAGGGGGAAAAATTGTTAACATATCTGCCCCGGTTTGACCCGCAGTTTCCGTTTGAGTCAACCCCCCCCCACCCTGTCCGGTGTTTTTTCTCTGGCCAGAAACCCAGTGCTTTACCTTTTTTGGGTCCCCCCCTTAACAAAAATTGATTGTTTTTTGCTTAAGAAGTCTCTTCTGAGTTACTCTGTCAAGTTTTAACAAATACTCCCCTGACCCAAACTAACAGTGTCCCCCTTAGTTTTTTTGAAGGGGGCCCTGTACAAACTCCGTTTTCTCTCTCCGAAAAATTCCCACCAAAATTTTCGTCTCTTTTCTCCCAAGTCAGCTCTGTATGATGCCCATGGCCCCAATTAAAGGCCCCCTAAAAAAAAGCCTTTTAAAAAAAACCCATTCCACCAATGGGTTTTTTCTGGCCCCCATTCACCCCCAGTATGTTTCTTTCGTTCCCCCCAAATTTTTTTCAATATTTTTTGGGAGGTTTTTAACCCTCTTTGGGGTTAAGGGGCTCCATAACCTTCCGAACCCGCAAAAGGGAAGCTATATCCCAATTCAGGGGGGCCAGATCTGATTTTCCCCATGGGGAGGGTTTTCTACAAAAAGGGACCCTAGCAATTTTTCTTTTTACAAAAGGCCAAATCTTTGCCGGGAAAAGAGAGTTTTTAGGCAGGGGAAAAAAAGAGAATTTTTCCCAACTCTGGGGGGGGCAGCCCTCTCCATGCCTCTATCAGGCCACTTTGGCCCTTTTCCCAAATCTTTAAGGCCTTTATTATGCGTCAAATTTAGGATGGAGCGATCCTGTTATGATCTAGAGTGGCATTAAAAAACCCCTAAAAGGGAAGCAATGGCGTCCCCGGGGATTTTGGAAAAATTTGCCTTTAAAGGGGGTCCCGAACTCCCCTTTAAAAAGGGGGCGGGACATATTTTCCCCCCCCACAAAGGGGAAATTTTGAGCCCCCTTTCTTTTCAAGTAACAACACTACCTCCCCCCATTTGGGGCTATAAAGAGATCCCTTTGTTGAAATGGGAAAAGATTTTTTCTTTAAACAAACTGAAACTCCACGAGGAATAGTTAGAAAAACACGCATGATATGCTGTTCCCCTTTTTAAGGGCCCCTTTAATTTCTAGGGCTTCTGCCCCCCAAGGGGTTCCCTTTAAAAATAATAATTCCAGGATTGTGATTTTAAAAAAATCAAAAAAAAAGTCCCTTTTCAGTTTAAGTTTAAAAACCCCTTACATTCCAGGGCAACCCATCTTACAATCCGCCATTTTGGTTTTATAATAGAAAAATACCACACAAAAAATTTAACCAGGGGGCCGACCCCAAACACACAAACCATTCCCCACTGATTAGAATTTCCCAAAACCCCCAACTAGGCCAACCAGGCCTAAAACCCTAGGGCCCCCCCCCAAACCAAGCCCGAGCCTACAAAACCCAAAAAACCCAAACTGTTAAAGGGAAAAAAAATTGTGAAAACACCAAAGGGGGCACAATTTTACCTGTTCCTGGCGGAAAAAAAAAAATGGTTTTAGAAAGACGCTTTAAAAAGATGTAACCCTTTAAAGGGGCTTTTAAACAAAAATCCCTTTCTCCCCGGGTCCAAAAAAGGAAAAAAAACCCTAAAGGTAACCCAAAATAGGCTAACAAGGGGAATAAGCATTTTGCATAATAAATTCACTTCAACAAAAACTTATCCGTATGAGTTTCCCCCAGGGCCCAAAATTTTCCCCGGGCCCCTCCCGCGATTTTTCCCGGGGACCCCCCTATCTAACCACTTGAGGCCTCCTCTGGTGTTAAAAAAAGAAGAGTGTACCGGTCCCGATGTTGAACTCTCAGTCCCAGTGGGGGTATAGCCCTGGAGTATTTAATCCCCGCCTTTCCCCCGCGACTCCTCACATGTTTTTAAATTGCCTCCTTTTTTTCTGCACCCAGAAGTGAATCCGGATAGAAAAGGGTAACTTGTGTTTTCTTATACAATGTCCCCTTTTCTCCTGGCAGGGACAAAATAAGATCCCTATTTTCCCAAAAACTGAGGGGGTTCCCAAAATGAAAGGGGGGGTGGGGAACCGGGTTAAGGCAATGGCCTCGTTGAATGCGGTGTTGCCCGGGTCAACCACAAAGCTTTGATAGAAATTCAATGGGGAGCAAAAAAATTTTTGTGGGGGCAATTGGTTTTATAAAACCTTTTCTGGGGAGGAACCTTCCAAAAGTTTTCCCGGGAAGCCTAGGGAAACGCACATTTTTTGGCCTACTACGGTTTTCAGGTCCTTTGCCCCTACCTGAAAGGGGTTTTTAAACCCGTTGTTGGTAGGGGGCGAAAAGACTCCTGGTTGGGGTTGGAGGGGGTCCCCCTACCCCCTTTAAACCTGGTTTAGCTTCTACAGTTCTTTCCCCGAAACTTTTCCATACATCCCGCAAAACTGTTGGACATCCAAATTTTCAGGGGAACAATTTTAGTGGGGTTAAAAATATCTGACAGGTTATCTTTTTCAATGTCAAATGCCCCCTTAAAATGGAAAAGGTTCTTTGGGGGGGGCCCAAACCCGTTTGACCAAGTGTTTTTATTTGTGGGGCTGCTTTTTTTGTGGAAGCTGGCGCCGTAAAAATTTTCTATTTCCCGGGCCCCTAAAGTGAATTGGGGCTAACACACCAGGAAAACAACGCAATCAAACAGAGACGGCCACGCCCGGGGGAAAAAAGGTTTTCACCAAATAAGTGCAGCTTTTACTAGGCCAAAACAGGGAAAATTTGGGCCCACTGGGGTTTTTCATATGCTAAAATGTTTTCAACTTAAAAAGTTGTCTGAGGGGTTATTAATTTGTGGCGCTTTTGGGCAGGGAAAATTTTTTTACCCGACTAATGTCCTAGAGAGCAGGGGCCACACGCGGGGCCCAGATTTAGCGGGAAGGAACAAAAAGGAGCAAACATTTGGGAGTTTACTGGAGCAAAACCCGTTTCATGAAGAGTGCAGACTTCAACAGAATAACCTTGTATTAGAAGAAATTCGTTACTGGAAGTCCCCCCTTAGATGGCGGGGGGAAGCCCCAAGGGTTTTTCCATGGGGAAAATTTTGGGGGAAAAAAAAATTTTAAAATGGTCAAGATATGGGAACGTTTTTGTTCTGGATGATATAAAGAACAGATAACTAGCCCTCCCCCAGGGGAAAGATATATAAATTTAGAAAAGTTTCACAGAGGGGTTTATTTTCAGGGGAAAGATGGTTCCCCTTTTGGGGAGTGTCTGCTCAGGGGCCCGCCCTTTTCCCCCCCTCCTTAAATAACTCTAGGGTCGGTTTAGGGGTTTTTAAACGGGTCTTTTTCCTGTGCTGCAACAAGAAGGCGCCGAGGGGAAACTGCTTTTCGCGCCCTTTTTACTCCCCATCCAGGGCCCAAAATTTAAAGTGGCCCCCCTGGGGGGCCCCCTAAATTTTCCCTTTCTATCCCCCCTCCCGTATTTGGAAATTTTCCTCCCCCCCCTTTTTTATCTGCCCGTGTCTCTTCCCCAGCTCCACGGGTCAAAGCTCAACAAAACAGTCCCCATGGTGGGAAATGGGGGGGAATGTGGGTTTCAAACCCCCTCCTCCCAGTCCGGGGTCACTGCCTGCTTCTCCTCTCGGGACTCCAGTTAAAACACCCCCCCTTTTTATGTGAGCGCTGTAGCCTTTTCTGCTCTCCTCTTCACCTCCCCGCACAGTTTGGTTTGGCCCTTTCCCCACCCCTTAAAAAATCACTCTGCAAAGGCTGGATTCAAAACGGGAAAAAGGGGAAACAGGGGCCTTCACCAAAAAAAAAAAATTGTCCTTATCTGTAGCCTCAGGAGTCTCTAATTGTTTTCCCCAAAACCTGGAGCCAAACCACTTAGGGGGTCCCAAAAATCGGGGTTTAAATTTCAGGATAATCACAGGGGGCTCAAGAGCCCACTTCCTACTCCATGCGGGTTTCAGGCCACCCCCCGGGAAGGAAAAATTATTTTTAAAAAGAAAAAATCAAAGGGATTTTTGAGTTGAATTGTTTTACATAAACAAGGGTCTCAATATTGAGTTTAACTTTAACAAATCAAAATTCTCGTTAATAAAAAAATTTGTATTGTGCTTTAAAATGTTTTTAAATATTTTTTTAATACACAATGAACTTTGAACTTTTTTTTAAACTTTTTTTTTTTTCCTTTAGGATAAAAAATTGATGAGGGGATCACACGGGAGGACTTTCTATTTTTCCCTTGATGCTTTTTAAATTTGGGATGCAAAATGTTTGGTTGACATTATAAAAATCTTATTAAATTTATGTTTGGGCCCCATTTTTTTGTTTACATTGTTTGGGCATATTTTTTGCAGGGGGTTTTGGGGAAAAAATTTAAAGCTAAACTATCCTGCACTAACCCTTTTTTCCCAAAATATTGTGATGCGTATTGGGGGACAGTGCCATCAATGGGTGTCATTTTTTTGGGATTTTTTTTTTTCGGGGTTTTTGATTTTTTTGGTCTCTGTAATGATCCCTTCCCCCCCCAAAATTTGGTTTCAAATTTGGGGGTCTCCTGGGAAACCAGGGTACCTATAAAAAATTTGGGCCGTGTTTTCAAGCATTAAATTTTTTAAAGAAAAAACTCCCCATATTAATAATACTTGGGCATGTAGGGGCAATGAGCAGGGCGCACGACCAAGTGAGCCCCCGGGGACCGGGAGTGGTTACGTAACCACAGACATGCGCGAGGGATCTTTGCGAGTTGGCTCCCAATTGACAGGCCCGGGGTCCCCTCTGTCATGAAACAAAATGGAGAACATAGACGCCGAGTATTTTTTGTCTGGACCGATGCCCAAAGGGGGGTTTACCCTAAAAAAAAAAATTTGGAAATATTTTAATATATACACTGATGAAAAAATTTTTATATAAAAAATTGATAGGATTTGGGAAATTTAAAATTGTAAAACTTTGTTCACATGATTCACAAAAAAAACGCCAAACCAGAGCCCCTTATATCAAAAAGGGTAAAAAAAATCTTTTTTTAAATTTCATACATTTAAAAAAATATATGTTTAAAAATATGGGGGGTACACAGAAAATCCCCCCAAAGTGGAAATATAGGTATCCAAAAGATCCGGGTTTGCCACCCCTCTCAAAAGTTGTAATTTTAGGCATGTTTCTTTTAACTTTAAAAAACGGGTTATGCCAGTAATTTTTTTTTTTTTGCTCCTACCAATTGTCTTTTAAAAAATGGTACATCCAATTATAAAACAGACTTTTAAAGAGCCCCATAATGGAAACACATTTTAAAAAAAGCAAAACCCCAAAAGTATCAAAAATTATTTAAAAACCAATGGGGGGGTTAGCTGGGAGGGTACACCTATAACCCCAATTTTGGAGGTAAATTAGATATGGTAGGGGGCCCCAGATACAAATATAGCTAGCCTTTTTGAGCAACTGGGGGGGTAGTTTTTTGGTTGTTTGATTATGTTCCAAAGATTGGGACGCGTTTTAAATTGGGGTTTTCCCCTAAGGGGGGGGTTAATTGTAAAACAAATATAGGGGATAAATTTAAACTGAATCATTATGCTTGAAAAAGGCTCCACAGTATTTTTTTTAGCTGAAACGTTTCCCCTTTATGTATTTTTCCTGTTTTTTTTTATTAAAAATTTTCAAATTTTTTATGCTGACCCATTTCGATTTTGGGTTTGGGATTATTTGGCGAAGTTAGGAAAAAGGGTGTCCATTTAGGGGCGCCGGTGCCTTTTTTTTTCTTGGGGTGGGCTTTGCATGGTAAGGACTTTCGGGGCTGGCCCCCTTTTTTGATTTTTTTTTTGAGGAAAGGGCACTGCAAAGATTGAAAAAAAGTTAAAAAGCCTGGGAAAAAAAAAAAAAAAAGACTGGGTGGCTGAAAAACCCCAAAAAGTTTAAGCAAGATTAGGGGTTTTTTAATTTTTAAAGAGAAAAAGGGTTTCCAGGAAGACATAATAAAAAAGTTTAAAAATTAAAGGTCAATATAGGGGATCAAAAACCAAAGACCCTATTTAAAACCCGGGTTTTTGTATCCAAAACAAGGGCATTCTAAACATTTTTGAGGAAACAAAGTTTCACATAAAGATAAAAAGGGGATTCTTTACTGTAAGGGGCAGCAGACTTTTAACTCTCGGGGAACTTGTCAGGGAAAAATTCCCACTAAACAAAATTTAAAAAAAGGGCCCCCCGGGGGGGGAAAAATTCTTTTAAAAGAGGGGTAAAAAAATAAAAACCCATTTAAAAGTGATTTGGGTTTTCCTGGGAAAATCGGGAAGGAATTTTTTTCCCCAAAAAAGAACAATTGGTTTCCCTTACTTCATAGGGCTTTTCCTTCTCTGGATCAACATTTTTAGCACAATGGGCGGGAACGGAGTACTGCTCTTTTGGGGCCTTTAAACAAACATGTAACTTTTAACCCGGGGAAAGGGGAGGCCTGGTCTTGAGCAAGCCAACCCCATAGGGGGATGGTAGTGCTCTTAAGAGAGGTGTGAGACCAGGGAATAGACGGAGGAAACCTCAACCACGGGCCCAAACTTTTTTCCTGTCAGGTTTTTTCAAACCCGGGAAAAAAATTCCTCTAACACTGCTTGGAAAGGAAAACACCAAAAAAACCCGTCTTTTTCTGCACAAAAAATAAAACCTCCTCATGACAGGGAGAGACATGCTCATTCTAATGTGAAGGGAGTATCTGAAAGCCTGGAAAAGGGCTTTAACAGCAGCTGCCATACCATCATACCTGTCCGGCTCTGAGTCAAAATTTCAAGGGGGGCCCCCCAATAAGGGCCGTTTTTGAAAACGGGAGGTTTCCCTAAATCCACCCAAAATTTCGGGTCCAGAGGGGGGAAAATAAACCCGGGGCCGGGAAGAGGGGTTTGGGCCCGGGGTGGGGCGATCGCCTAGGGCCCCCTTTCCTCTGCCGCCCTTTTTAGGGGCGCGACAGGGCCCCGAACCTCCCGGGCTCCGGCCGCGCCAGGGGCCGGGACGCCGGGGCCCCTCTTTGCTGAAAATGTTCCGTCCAATGGGACGCACATACACCCTGAGGGGCTTTTTGGGGAGAAAGAGAGCGAGCGCCTCCCTCTCCACAAAAAGGGTGCAAACCGGGCTTAGGGTTCAGACCCCGGGGGGCCGCCGGGCCCTCATACGCTGAGGACCCGCTGCGGCCCCGTGCCCCCTAGCTGGACCCGGCCCGCAAATAAAGTGATGTCATCCGACGCTGCCTCCCCTCAGACCACACCCCCCGCGGGCGGGTAAAGAAAGGACAAAAAGAGGCGTGCGGCCGGGAAGCAAGTAAGGTGAGTATTAATGTTGTTATTTTTACCTGTCTTAGTGCCCCTATATGCCTGCCTGAGCCCCTAAAATGCCTGCCTGAGCCCCTATATACCTGTCTGTGTGCCCCTATATACCTGCCTGAGCCCCTATAGCTATATAACCTGCCTCAGTGCCTCTATATACCTGCCTGAGAGTGCCCCTATATCTACATACCTGCCTAAGAGTGCCCCTATATCTACATACCTGCCTGAGAGTGCCCCTATATCTATATACCTGCCTGAGAGTGCCCCTATATCTATATACCTGCCTGAGAATGCCCCTATATCTATATACCTGCCTGAGAGTGCCCCTATATCTATATACCTGCCTGAGAGTGCCGCTATATCTAAATAGCTGCAAACTGAAAAACCATCTATTCAGGACTGCATATACACAACAATGACGCCACCACCAGTACACCGGCCCACAAACATGTCTGCCCCTCACCTTCTGTCTCTTCCCACCTTCCTTTTAGAGTGTAAGCCCTCACGGGCAGGGACCTCTCTCCTTCTGTACCAGTTGTTAGTTTACTAATTTGTCACCTTTGTACTTGTTTGACCTATGTTATGTATGAAACCTGAATGTACAGCGCTCTGGAACCAAGGGCGCTCAAAAATAAATAATAATAATAATATACCTGCCTGAGAGTGACCCTATATCTATATACCTGCCTGAGAGTGACCCTATATCTATATACCTGCCTGACTGAGGAGACATATAGTATACCTGCCGACTGAGGGGGCATATCTATATACCTGCCTAATTGAGGGGACATATATACCTGTCTAACGAAGGGGACTTATAACCTAATAATTAAGGAGATACGGGAAAAATGTGAGGATTCTAAGATATTGTGTCCAAATCCTCAGGACGAGTCGTGGCCGGGAGCAATCAGCATGAAGGTGTGAACTGGATGGAGAAGAAAGGGAAAGTGAACGACGCTGATCAGAAAAGACACCCGGTGATCACAAATGTAACTCGTGTAATCACTTATATTTCTGCAGAGCATCTACATAAAACTAGTATCTCCACTATATGGTCACTGTATGGCAGGGGTTTATATGTCTTCAGTGCCTGTGTACCACTGATGGTCATATGTGGGGGTCGCGTTCGGTCAGGGTCTGGCAGGATTATTTGATCCTTAAAGGGGTTTTGCCAGGAGGTGCCTTATCTGCTAAGAAGCTAATGTAAACAAGCCACGGAGCTGTGAGAGAGAGACAGACAGCCAGAGAACAGAGCTGCATAAGGGATCATGTGAAATGTTCACTGAAATAATCAAACTACAACTTGGGGAAATTCTGTATACAAAAGACAACCCCTTTTTTCTACACGCAGCCTGAAGTTTCTTCATGTTCTCCTGTCATCAGATAAAGCAAGGGATCTACTCAGATAATCACACTACAACTAGTTTATTCTGTATACAAAAGAAAACATTTTTTTACCTGTGCCTTGAAAATTCTGCAGCTCAGTCTCATCAGATAAGAAGTTTTCTCTGCGCAACTGGCCAGCAGCTCTTGTCAGGCGTATCTGTAGAAGTTTTGAGTAACTAAGAGCAGGTAAGCACCGGGAGCTCTCTCAGCTGCACTTTTTGTAATACATATATTTGGAAAAGTCATTAAAAACCCATTTTGGAGGATCCCACGTCAACATTACATTGTGGCAAAACCCCTTTAAGTAGTAATAGTTTAGGGTCTTGGTTTTGTAGGAGTGTTTTTAGTAACAATCCTTCGTCTGGTAGATTTGCTCCATGTATCGGTGGATTATTTAGTGACTGTTATTTAGGGGTATTACACTGTCATACGGAGGGGAGCTGATTTTCATTGTGCAGTGATTGCTGAGGAGATGGACGGGATCTATGTGGAATGTGCAGAAAATTAGTGACAGGACCTGGTGCAGGGGTGAGAGGAATTAGTGTGGAGGGGTGCAATTTTTTTGGGAGCGAAGGGGGAGGGGAGGGCGCCATTGGCTGTACTTTCCTAGGGCACCAAAATGTCTTGTCCCGGCCCTGGATCAGACGACACAGAAGAAAATGGAACTGTAGTCCTTTTACGCGAACCATCCCTCCAGGATGCGCCAAGCACAGGGCCCTTGGAGCTGCTATGCTGTGCAGCAAGCAGAGATGGCAGATGCTCTATGGCCAAGACCATAACCTGGGATAGTCTGGAAAGGTCACCCACTTCAGGGCCGTCAATTCGCAACAGAAGGGGTCAGGCAACACGGCGGCTGATTGGGGAGTCTTGCAAAGAGAGCAGAGCGCACTAGACAGACCGCATGCTAATTTTTTTGTGGCAACAGTAGCAGACAAAGTGAGTTGCCACAGCCTTGGGATTGGGTTGTTTAACCCTTTCCCGACATTGGACGTATGCATACGTCCTAGCGAGAAGTGACTTCCCGCAAATGGACATATGCATACGTCCTGGCGATCGTGCGGGCTTACAGGCGAGCCCCGCACGATCGCGACATGGAACCAGCAGTAAATTACCGATGGCTTCATGCCGCATCACCCACCGCCCTTCGATGTCGCGACCTATCATGGCCGCAACATCGAAGCTGCAGACAGGAGGAGGTCTCTTGCCCGACTCCCCGGATGCTTTCTGAAAGCATCCGGGTAGTCTGGTGACGTCACCATGCCCACAATGCTTTGTGGGCGGGCAAGGTGATCGGCAGTTACCATGGCGACCAGTACACAGCAGCAATGCTGTGTACATGTCTACCATTGTAACAGAAATCTGACCATTGCTGTTACAAATCCCCTCTGGGGAAAAGTGAAAAAATGTGAAGAAGTAGTAAAAAAAAAAAAAAGGAAAAAAAGTAAACAAAAAATAAAATAAAAAACACGTACACCGCCCTTTTCCCCTTTACAAACGCCAATCGCCCCAAAAAAGATCACAAATAAAAAAATTACCCATATTTGGTATTGCCACGTGCGTAACGACCCACCCTATAAATCCGACACATTAATTAACCCGGACAGTTAACGCCGTAAAAAAAAAAAAAAAACAGTCACAGAATTGAGATTTTTGTTCATCCTGCAACACAAAAAAATGAATAAAAAGCAATCAGAAACTCCAAAGTTGTACCAATTAAAATGTCGGTTCATCCCGTAAAAAAAAACAACCTTACACGTCTCTGTATACGGAAAAATAAAAAAGTTATGGCTCTCAAGAGATAGCGATGCATAAATATTGTTTTACACAATAAAACACTTCAAAGTAAAAAAAACTATAAACTGGATATTGCCGTAATTGTATCGACCCAGAGAGTAAAGCTAACTGGTCATGGATACTGCACAGTGAGCGCTGTTAAAAATAAAAACACTACTATGATTGCGTATTTCTTCACCCGGCCTTCCAAAAACGGATTTAAAAATGATAAAAAAGTCTTGTCCCCCCCAAAAAGATACCAATAAAAACGTTAACTATCCCGCAAAAAAACAAGCCCCTACCCAGCTCCGTACACAGAAAAATAAAAAAGTTATGGCTCTCAGACTATGGCGATGCAAAAATGTGTTTTCCTTTTTGAATAAAAGTGTTTTTATTGTGCAAAAGCAGTAAAACATAAAAAAAAATAAAAATTGGGTATCGCTGTAATAGTATCGACCTGCTGAATTATACTAGAATGTCATTTATACCGCATGGTGACCGCTATAAAAAATAAAAAACACTACCAGGAATGCTGTATTTTGTTCAAAATGCCTCACAAAAACCTTAATAAAAAGTGGTCAAAGCATCATATGCACCCCATAATGGTACTAATAAAAACGTCAACTCATCCCGCAAAAAACAGGCCCATAATCAGCTCCGTATACAGAAAACTGAAAAAGTTATGGCTATCAGAATAGGACCAACAAAAAAAGCAATTTTTTATAGACCCATTTCTATTGTGTAAAGTAATAAAACATAAAAAAAAAATTTAAAAAATTTTTATTTTTGCAATTGTACCCACCCCATAGTAAAGTTATATTTATTTACACTGCACGGGGACGTTTGAAAATTGAACCCCCAAAAAAACAATGGCGAATTGGCCCCCCCCCCCCCCCCCCCCATTTCACTGCCCAATAAAAAAAAAACAGGAACACCCGTGCCCAAAATGCACAATACCCCCCAATGAGACCCCTGGGGATGTAAATTCAAAATGGGGTAAATTCGGGAAGGTTTCACTTTTTTCTGGTACTTTGGGGTTTTGAAAAATGCGAATGACCCCACCAAAACTGCATTCCAAAACCCCAAATGCATCAAAATATCGTAGTCAGCTCACCTATCTGTTTGCTGCTGCGGGGAACCCCCGGGATTAGATTGAAGCTGAATCTTCAACAGGAAAAAAAAGCACTTAGGAAAAGGTTCCCACGAAAATACTGCACCCCGGGTAAAACTTTCCAAGCTTTTTGTAGATAGATAAAACTTTCATAGATGACAAAGACAAACGCATCGACCCGATGCTTTTTCGGAGTTCCACCCCTTTATTCATGGAAAAAAATAAAATAAAAACCCATTTTTTATCAACCTTAATGGCTGGACATGTCACTACTATAGTCCATGATAAAGATAATACACAATTAAAATATATGAAAAGAATAAAAATTTACTAAAAAAAACAAAAGATGCGATGTAATGACTTTAGAATGACAAAAAAGGGATGCCCGTTTGTTAAAAGCCTTCTGGGACCTTTTTTCCTAACTGAAATACCCCACCCTCACGTAATAATATTTGCTTCTATGTTGCCACCTTTTGCCCGGTCTGCTAACCCTTTCAAACCCTGAAAGCTAAGGTGGTGGATCCCAGCGGCACTTCATTAAAATGTCTAACCCTTGGACCCCTTGAAAAGATTTTTTAGCGTCGACTTGTCGGGGGATACTTTTTTAAGATGCCGAGTGCAGCCAACATATTGCAAGACTTTCCCCTACATTAATCAAATAGACTACATATCGAGTTTTGCTTTTGATATATGATTCATGTCAAAATCAGTATTTAATGAGGGGAGGGAAATTTTTGAAATGCACACATGTTTACATACCAAACTTTTGGTGACCACATCTTTTATTCCTTTTTTCAAAACCCAACATCTTTGGGATGGTTCATTTTTTGTTTTAAAACAAGCTGGGGGGACAAGACCGACAAAAAGTTTACCCTTCTTCAACAAATTGAACATCCTCTTCAGTTATTATTTTCGTAAAACCCCTCTAGGGTCAAAGGGAAAAAATTTTTCTTAAAATGTTACAATTTTGTCTGTATTGTGGCTATACGTTGTTGCAAAGGAACACGTTTCAAAAATTTGTTTACTTCTTTTTCTTTTAAACTCTAGTAATTCCGATTTTGAAATTCTAGAAATTTTTTGCTGTCTCTTCAGTCCCCCACTTCTGATCCCCCCGTTCTCGAAATCTCTAAAAACCCTCTTTTTTCATAGTGGGAAGTAGTCTGGAAACAGAACAATTTTTTTTATTTCGATCTTTTCACCGTAGGATCCCTTGAAAGTGTTGGGGAGAGGGACTTTCAGCAGGGGGAATTTTTAGCAATGGTTTTCCATAGGGTAACTTGAATGAATTATTTTGTCCTTTAAACTAACGTCCAAAAAATTAAATTTGCATTTTTTGTTTTTTTAAAGGTAAATTTTAAATTCAAATATTGTGATTTATTAGCAGCCAAAGTCCAATGTTCTTGATGGTACCCCCTAAACCCCAGGAGCAGGTCTCTATAGTGACCAACCACCTGATGTGGGGGGGAAAAAGGACCAAATCATGGCAAGATCTTCCTCCCCAAACGGACATATATAAAATTCGGAGGGAGGGGGAGAAATTTGCCCCCATCGAAACACCACGCATTTCAAAAAAAAATTTTTCCCCCAAAAAAAAAAAATTGTGGCTAGAAAAACTCATCACATAAAAAAAATTCAATCAGAATGTCAGAAAAAGAACTAAACGGGTTAGATGCGATCTAGAATATCATGGCCCAAAAATGGGGCAGAGAGGGGAAAAGAGATACACTCACTTTAGATCCATGACAAAGTTGGGTCCCATTTTGCCTCTGAATCATGGGGAAACCACTTTTGGGTTTTTTTTACAAACCCCGGTAGACTAAAAACCCTTGGCTGCAAGATGGAGTCAAACCCGAAAGCCTAGTTTCTCCAAAGATCCACCCGGGCCCCAATGGGCCGTGGGAGGGGGAAAAACATTTTTGTGTCCAGGAAAGGGAAAGAAAGATGGGTACTAAGGGGGTTTTTCCCCAACAATTTTCCCCTAGTTTTTTGGGGAAAAGGCCCCATTTTTACCCCTTTATGAGAATTTCTAATTTCCTGAAAAAAAAAGGGGGGAACGTACTCAAAGGTTTATAAGTAGATAAAACACTCAAAATTCTTTATTAATTTAATAAGCCTGCGTTTATCAAAAACCATGCCCCCCCCTTTCACGGGCTCACCAATAGGTCTGAATTATTTTTAAGTTGTTAAATCTTTGATTTAATTTTTAATTTTTTTTAGTTTTTTTATTTTTAAAATTTTGAAGATTTTTAAAAGCTTCCCAAATCTTTTCTATTAGATCTTGGAACAAATCCATACCACTGGTCTGGATTGAATGGGGTAAAAAACCCATTTTTTATCACAAGCTGGCAAGGATTACTCTGTTACTATATACTAAAAGATCACGAGATCCGTTAGGGCAATATTTTCCTGAAATAAAAAAGTTAGTCGATCCACATCATAATGAGAACAAAAAGGGTTTTTCTTCTCCATTCTTCTTTTAAAAAAATTTCTCAAAGTTTAAATTTCCTTGCAAAAAAATTTTCACTAAAATGTTTTGTAAAATAAAAAACTTTTGTCGGCACGAAAACCCCCGCCCTTTTAAAAACACGAAGCTGGGAGCTGTAAGAATAACTAGATAAAGTGACCCCTGGTTCTTTTTAATAGCGATGTTCCCTTTTTTGTTTTGGGCCCTCTCGCTCTTATGTTTTGTCCACCCCAGTTTGCGTTTTTTGACAGGCCACTATTTACATGGGAATTAAATTTCGCAACGACTTTTTGGGGGACCACTTTTCTTGAGGATTTTCCCTTCCTGAGGCTTCAGATCCCCCACTGATGAAACAATGACTGAAGCCTCCCGAAATGCCCAAAACAGAAAAAAAACAAAGATTAGAGCAAACATGAACGACACATTAAATGGAGATTTCCAAAAAAGATCTTTGGGTTTTCCCTGGTTCTCCATATATACACGCAAACCTTTTTCATAGTCCATTTTTCCCATGAACTTCTTTCTTTTTATGCAACTTTTTAATCTTCCAATTTTTTATATTTGCAAGATTTTTTCATTTAACTCCTTGATAAGGGAGAGTTTTTTGGCATAGTAATCTTTCAAAGCTTCAAAACTTTTTAATAGAGGGTTCACACTCATTTCTTGTTCGATTAATAATTCATCAGTGTAAGAGCATTCACTCAAAATGGATTTCCCTTTTTCCCAAAAAAACTTTGTTGACATATTTGTGGGAAAAAATTTTTTTTTGCTAACCCCCTAGGACACTTAGCTCCCCATAGGATTCCAAAGTGGTTTGGTTAAAACCCAAAGCTTGAAAATTTTTTGGACATTAATCTCTAGTTTTCTCATATCATTAATAAATCATCACCATCATATTGTAAAATGCCGTCCAAAAAATTTCGAGCGGGTCTCTGCCGTCAAATAAAAGACCACCAATGCATGTTTGGTGAATAAAGGAATGAAAAGATGTGGTCAGCCAAAAATTTTTGGGAGTAAACATGTGTGATTTCTAAAAATTTCCATCCCTCCTTAAATACTGATTTTTGACTACATCATATATCAATTGCAAAACTCGATTTATATATTTGATTACATGTAGGGGAAAGTCTTTTCAATTTTGGCTGCACTAGTGCCCTTTTAAAACCGATCCCCAACACATGCGATGCTAAAAAACTTTTTCATATGTCCAAAGGTTCAGAATTTAATGAAGTGCACGTGGGGAAAACCACCACCTTAGCTTTCAGGGTATTTAAAGGGGTTTGCAGACCCGGGCAGAGGTGCAACATGAAGCAAACTATTATCCGTGAGGCGGGGGATATTTCAGTTAGGAACAAGGTCCCCAGAAGGCTTGAACAAACGACATGACCTTATTTGTCATTACTAAAGTCATTACATCGCATCTTTTGTGTGTTAGTAATTGTTATTCTTATCATATATTTTAATTGTGTATTTATACTTTGATCATGTGACTATAGTCATGTGACATGTCACATGACCATTAAGGTTAAATATATAAATAGAGTTTCTATTCAATATTTTTATGCATGAAAAAGGGAAAGTGGACACCCCGAAACGCGTCGGCTCAGATGCTTTTTGTCTTTGTCATCCATGTAAAGTTTTTATCTATCTACAATAAAGCTTGGAATGTTTTACCTGGGACTGCAGTGGATGTACGCTGGATACCTTTCCTACTAGTGCTTGAAAAGCCAAATTGCGCTTACCTCCCTTGTACGCCCTGCCATGCGCCCAAACAGCAGTTTACACCCACATGTAGGGTATTGCCGAACTTTGAAGAAATTGTGTAAAAAGATTTGGGGTGCTTTTTTTACCAGGATGCCTTGTAAAAATTAAACATTTTCAGATAAAACTGCAGATTGTTTGAAAAAAAAAATATTTTCATTGTCACAGCCTAACACTAAAAAATTTTGTGACACACCTGTGGGGTCGATATACTCACTACACCCCTGGATATGTTCCTTAAGGGGTGTAGTTTCCAATTTGAGGTCTTTTTAGGGGTGTTTATTAAGTTTTAGCAACTTATGGTGTCCGCAAACCTGAAATGGCGCCTAAATAAAATCGTAATGAAAATGAGACCCCAGAGTCCAATAGGTGCCCCTAAGGTCGTAAAAAAAAAAAAAAAAAAAAAAAAGACATTTAAAAAAATGATGCCAACCTACAGTATTCATATGGTAGACGCTAGTTATAAACTATTTTGAGTGGAATAACTATCTGTCTTACATGCAGAAATTTGGTAAATGAGGAGGGAATGCCGGGTGGAGGAGGGAAAACTTACCACACGAAAGGTGCTGTGTCATCTAGAAAAGAACAGGATCTGCAGCTGGAGAAACCGTGAAGTATTTTACTGGCAAAGATGGTGTCCAAGCTTTGCCCCAGAAAAAGCCCAGGCTGCTGAGACCCTTTCCAGAGCGTGATACAAGGTCAGGGGAAGGTGGGCCTCGTTATGACCTGAGCCCCCGATCTTAGGAGGCTGACACTAGGCTAAAACTAAGTTGAATCATGTCAGTAGAAGGGATACAGACCATCCAGGCGGAGCCAACACGTTTGGGTTACGCCTAGTTTAGGCCTCCTAGGGCTAGGGCCTATACCCTAAGTGTTGTGTCCCACAATGATATTGACGAGATACCAATATTTGAGGTAATAATAGATTCCTGAAGAGAATTTGTACATTCAGGTACATTTGGTAACAGATTTTGCTGTATGGTTATGTCCTTAGATATTGTAACCTTGGTCTTGTGTTGTAATTCTGGTTCAGAGACGAAAAGAAAAAAAGAAGGGGAAAGTATTCCTAGTAACCAAAAAATACTTACAGACTCCAAACACCATAAAACATTGAATATGAAGGGTATGACTAAAAAAATGGCTTTTATTGTGTCTCAATAAAATAAATTCCCAAAACACTAATGTAAGTACACACATATACTTAACACGTCCAATAATACAATTTGCAATCCCAATAGTCATATTAGTCCAATCGTAGAAATGCACAAAGCTGATTTAGTTTACACAGCAAATAACAGGACTACTATCCGATAAAAATAGTCTATTTAAATTAAAAAAAAAAAAAAAATGTAAAAAAATTGATCACCACAGAAACAGTCACAGAACACTGTATCATAAGGAATTGAATCAAAAAGTGTCACTCTTACCCTGATTCAGGAGCAGATGGTCTTCAAAGGATGTACAGTGGGATAATTCTTTCCCTAAAAACCCTGTAATTGCCATCTTATCCTAGAGACCTATAACACAGAGCGCCCGCTCCCAATAAGAGGGGCCCTGCCAGGAACCTGGACAGATTATCCTATAATACCCTAGATGTATATATAATGTATATAGTTATCCCAACTTTAGTTGTCAACTCCTACTATTCTCATTAGGGGACTTGGTTGGTAGGAAAAATGATACAGTATCTGATGAAAAAAAGATACCACAGATGAAATAGGGATATCAAAGAGTCTGTAACACAATAGAAAATCCTGACTACAGAAAATAAAGGGTTAAGAAAGAGACCAGGAAATCATAGCCTGTCATGCATATGGAAAAACACCAGCTAATCTGATCCCCCAACACTAGACATATGGTGCAGTGCTCGGTAACAAACTAAAATAGATGCTACACGTACCATGGATATTGTGGTCTTAAAGTAGTGTTGCGATCCCTGCTAGAGACACTGCATGTGTATGCGTGTCTAAAAAAAAAGATATTATTAATGGCGGTTTTATGTATTATGTGACAAGGAAGCAGAGGAGTGTGGAGGGATAAGGATCCCAAGGTCCTCCATGGCAACTACCATGCCTCTACTGATGCAAGCAAGGGGAGGAGAGAGGGCAGAAATGGCGGCAGACGGAGTGACCAGAGATCATAATTTAAATGCCCAACTGGTGTCAGTGTCAACAAAATAAATCTCAAGACACTGTGAACAACAGACACTACATATAGAGAATATACAAAAGTCGAGATAAATCTCCAAATTCGGCACCAGTCAGTTAAAACTTCCAACTTCATTATTTCAAATCCATAAAAACATCGACATAACACAAAGGGAAAACTTGTGCACGCTTTTGGCAAGTTTTCCCTTTATATTATGTTGATGTTTTTATGCATTTGAAATAAAGAAGTTGGAAGTTTTAAGTGGATGATGCCGAATTTGCAGTTTATCTCGATTTAAGTATGGTGCAATGCAGCTGGTGGACCGGCCGGGATTTGAAGCACATCCAAGACTCTTGATGAGCTCCAGGAAAAAGCAGTGAAAAGTAGCTGCAAAAATTATACATGAACAGAACAGAAGAGTGAGCACCTTATGTTTTCTCTATATATACTTTCTATATAGAGTATATACACAGACTGCAGTCGAATGGGTGGTAATTAGTAATTCTGACAAACTAGTAATTCTAAGAAAATTGGATTTTTGTACTTACCGTAAAATCCTTTTCTCGTCCGATTCATTGAGGGACACAGCACCTTGGGTATAGGTCCTTGCCCTAGGAGGCGGACACTAGGCGGACCAAACGTGTTGCGCCCGCCTCGGTTGCCTATATCCCTCCTGCTAACGCCAGGCTGATCAGTTGGTACAAAAGCCGTGGCCGAGAGGAGGAGCAAAAGAGCACATCGATTCCATGGAGAAAAAATGAGGACGGGACCTGTGTCCCCCAATCAATCGGACGAGAAAAGAATTTTACGGTAAGCACAAAAATCCAATTTTCTCGCCAATGTCATTGGGGACACGCCCTTGGGATGCCCAAGAGCAGTCTCAGAGGGGGGAGCAAAAGGGTAAAAACTAAAAAATTCACACGTGATAAAATTAAACACGTGCCTAAAGCCCCTTCGGCCGAGACTTGCTCACCGGGGACAAGGTATGGATCTGGTAAACGAGAAAAAGTATGGGCCGAAGCCCAGGTGGCACTTTGCAAACCCGAAAGCTGAAGCTTGATGCCCCAACCCCCAGGAGGAACCAACCCCCGTTTTGGAGTGAGCGTGTCCGAAACGGGGGGGGTTTTACCCTAGACGATAGGTTTCCCAAATTGAAGACCCGATCCCGCGGGGAAGGTGACCTTAGAGACCGCCCGGGGGGCTGGGGGCCCCTGGAATGACAAAGGGCTTCAGGCGCCTAAAGGGTCCGTAACAAGAGGGAGATCCGAACGGCCCTGACCACGTCTAAACAAGAAACCTCGCTCTTGAGGAGAACCGCCCGGACGAAACGGTTGGGTGAGGGGGGCCCCTTTGCCCCCGAGGAACGGAGGGCTTTCCCTGACCTTAAGAAAAGCTACGAAAAAGGGGTGAAAAAGGGTGCGCTTTTTAAACGAATGACGCGTGCCGGGGGCTCAAAAAGGGGGAACATACTACACCCCCCGTGGGTTTTGAAATAACTCGTCAAAAATTTACCCCCCAAAAAAACCCAAAAAGCCACCAATAAATGCATCCCCCAGACCAAGATTTCAACCACGGGCGGCGGTGTCCACCGCATGACCCGGGGAAAACACGTGGAGGGCCCAAAACTTTACCAACACCAATGCAGCAGGCCACCATGCCCTGCTGCCTCGTGCCGGCTACGGCTAAGCGGGAGGGAAGAGGGGGGGGGTGAACGTGCTTCCGCCCCTGGGCCCACCAAAACCGGGGAAAAGGACAATGCTGGGGGGCCCTCCAAACCCATAAAAGGAAACGGAAAAAAACCCCCGATACTCCCCAAAAAGGAGGAATTTTGGGGACTCGCCTATCCGAGTCTTCGGGCGTCCCGGCACATGCACTTTTGGAGGTGAGGTACCGGAAACCCTAAAAAGGGGCGGAGGCGGCATTTCGATGGGGGGGGAGCGGCGAAGGGAAGGCCAGCAAGCAAAAAAAATGAGGGGTTTCCGACGCCCTAGGGGGGACAAAGTCACAGTAAAATTCGCCTGACGACCCCCTGAAGGTGAGAGCAGATGGGGGAACACCTTTCCCCTAGGGACGCCGGGGTAATCACCTTTCCCACAGGTGAGAGCCGAGTGCTCAATCACCTCCTGCAAAGAAACAGAAAATAACAAACACTGCAGAGATGCAGAGCAGCTTCTGCCTTCGACAAAAACTAGGCTGAATAACTGATCAGCCTGGCGTCAGCAGGAGGGATAGGCCACGGAGCGGCCCAACACGTTTTGGGCCCCCCTTTTTGTCCGCCTCCCTTTTTGTTTGGGGGGCCCATACCAAGGTGCTTTCCCCCCAATGACATTGGCGAGAAACACCCATAATTAAGCTGAAAATCCAAAATGCTTTTTTTTTTGAGTAAAAATTTTTTGCCCCCTTTTTGACTGAGGGGGTTACATACACTTGAACTTACATTCTTGAGTATTAGGGTATGTTCACACGGCCAATTGTGGCGCATACTTCTAAAGGAAAGGGGGCGTCCAAATTGGGTACATACCCCGCCCCCATAAACCCCGGAAGTGCATATACTTTTTTCCCCGGCGTTCAAAAGCATTTGGGGAAGCAGGCGAAATTCAAGCTCCTATGGGGAGTTTCCCCCGTGTCTGGTCAGTACATATGCGCGATACTCTTGGTTTCGGGAGCTTGCGCTAATACGCGCATACTCCCACGTCACATGGGGGGGGGGGGGGAATTGATATGTCACTTATCTCCCCGATGGTATTGTACGAGCGGGGAGAGGAGGCGTAAACCCTGTTTCTATAAGAGTTGGATTACCCTAATTTTGGGGGCATTTTCCCCCGCTTTAAACACAGTACGCTGCGAAAAAGCGTCCCCCCCAAAAAAAGCTGTGTGAACATCCCCCCAAGCTATAATTAACAAATTGTTCATAAAATTCGCTGTGTGAACATACCCTTTTAAAAATTTTGGGCAGGTCCAAAAAAACCTTTCAAAGGATATCCCTCCTATGTCTTACCCACATATCCAAACCCAATGGTTTTTGCTCTTAATGCCCTTTTAAGCGACAATTGATGAAACGTTTGACATTAAATATTTATCTGGTGATGTGATGAGCAGTTTGGTCATATTTGCCAATGACTGATAATTTTACCCATATTGCTTTACAATTGGGTAGCCTTAGGTATAATTGTGACCTATCACTTGCCAAAGCTTTCTCATAACAGGGGCTTTAAGATATACTGGATTTTTTTTCAGAGGGCCGTAACTTTTTTTTTTTTTTTTCAAAAAAAGAAATTGTCCTAGCGGGATCCCCTTTTTAAGGAGGGTTCGGCTGACTGCTCCTCCAATGCAGGAGGGAATTTTTAGCTGTGGCTTTACGGGGGAAAAAGGGTTTCGGGATCTCCCCTTTTTACAATTTTGGACAAAAATGTCTTTTTAAAAAGGAAGATATATGCATGACAGGCTATGATTTCCTGGTCTCTTTCTTAACCCATTATTTTCTGAAGTATGGATTTTATTATTTTTTGATTATATATCCCTTTACATCTGGTATCTTTTTTCATTGGATATCATTTTTTCTATAAACCAAGTTCTCTGATGAGAACAAAAGGGGGTCTTTAACAGTTGAACAACTAATTTTCACCAGGGTACTTGGTAAACTAGCCAAAGATTAAAGGGGGTGCTCTGCATTTTGTTCTATTTGATTTAAGCCATTTTTTTTAGAGATAGACTTATCCCACTGTACATCCTTTGAAACCCATCTGCTCGAGAATCAGGGTAATAGCGACTCTTTTTGATTCCATTCTGTATGACATAGTGCTCTATGACTATTTCTGTGACGTGCAATTTATTACTGTACGTGGACTATTGTGATTGGATAGTAGTCCTGTTATTTTCTGTGTTCAGTATATCAGTTTTTGTGCATTTCTATGATTGGACTAGTATGAAAATTTGGACTGCACAATTTATTTTGCTTATTCAGTATATCTGTGTACTTATGTTGTGTTGTTTTGTTGAAAATTTATTTTATTGAGACATACAATAAAAGCTATGTTTTAGACATGCCATTCATATTAAATGGTTTAGAGACCTATGTTGTATCCCAAATAAAGGTGTACCATTAGCTGGATGGTTTGGCAAACCCCATCCGGTCCCTCCCAATTAAACCCTTAAAAAGGGCTTGGGATGAAACAAAATGTTGTGTGACTTGTCTTGTATGGCACAGGATAAAGGCAGTCTATTTGGAGCAGGAATCACATCACTGCTAACCTACATTACTGTAGAGAATCCAGGCATCAGTAAATCAAGACTCCCCCCCCTTTTCACTGAAAATACACTTGAATTGGCATCCAATTTGGAAAACAAAATGAACCACACCCGACCCGGAATCCCTTTAGTAATAATCATACAGCCAACAGTATGTTACCAAATATACTCCTGAAGAGAATAGTGCTTTCAGATACATTTTAATAAATTTTTGTCCTTAAAAAAATTTTAACTTCACTTTTTGCAAAAGGGGCTCTTTACACGGTTTTTTCAGAAGGTTTTGCCACCGTTTTTTAAAAAGGGTAAATTCGTTCCAAAATAGTTAAAAAAAATTAACAGGCCATTTAACTTTGTTTAAAGGGGAAATACTTCGTGTTCAAAAGAAAAGTTTTCCGTGCCGTATTGCGCGCGTTTTGGGGGCCGAAAAAATGGCCGGAAAAACAATGGCCCTGTCCCTTTTTGGGCCCGGATTTTGCATTAGTCACTTTTTTAAACTGATTTACAAACTGATTTGGGAACGTATTTAGAGGGAAATCGACGAAAATTCGTTCTAAATAAGCGTGTGAACGAGCCGTAACTCATCTGGTATGCTGTGGATTAATCTATTTATATGCAGGGTCCAAACCTTACATAGAGCACCCAGCTACTTTTGAATTGTGTTCCAAAAATGGAATAGAAATTTGAGAATTAATTTTTTTTTCTTCTTTTCAGAACTCAAATTTAAAACATTTTTTTTGGAACACAGAAATTTTTAAAAGGGGTCAAGTAATTGTTTATTCTCTTGCGCGTTTTGCAGAAGAAACCCCTTTTTGAATACAATACCCCTCAGGTATTCATCGAGGGTTGTAGTATGTATTTTGGGCCCACAGGTGTTTCACTTTTTCTTTTTTTCAGAATTGGGTCATAAAAATAGAAGACAAAAAAAGCAATCTTGCCATTGCTTTTTTGGGTTTTATTTGACCATTTGACTGTTTAATACATGTTAACTTTACTATGTAGGTGAGTTTTTGTGTAAATCAAGTTTTTATGTCCCTATATTCTGTGAACTATAACCTATAATTTTTCTGTGAATGGAGCTGTGAAATGCCTGTTTTTTTGCAAAATGATTTCACAGTTTCATTGGTACCATTTTGTGGTTCATACCTAAAACAAAAGGCATAAAGCACCTTCTTGTGTGATATAATTTGAGATAAATAATATCAAAATGTGATATTTAGCACTCACCTGGCATTGTTTTGCAATTTTAGTAGGTGTGAGGTACAACACTCCATTGGGCAGAATATATATATAATTTTTACAGCATTCATCATGAGCCAAAACTACAATCCCGCTTTTTCCCCAGATGTTAGGGACACAAAGATAACAGTTAGGTGTATACTTTTTTTTTTACCCAATTGGTTTTAAACGAGTGTGGGGTGTGTTTTTTTTTTTTTTTTTATTTTTTTTTTTTTTTTTTTTAATAGAATGAAAAAGACGTAAAGAAAAATGAGAAGAAAAATAGAAAAAGTAGTTTAGAGGGAAAAAAGAAAACAAAAAAAAGGGGGCCCCCCGGTTTTAAGAATTTTTTTAAAAAAAAAAAAAGGAAAGGAGAAAACCAAAACAAAAGAGAAATCCCTGCAATCTTACAGCGGCCCCCAAAACGTAGTGTGGGCACAGCTTCTGAGCTGGCACAATTGTCAAGCTAGAAATATACGGACAATTGCAGGAAAACTTTCACTGACATCAAATATAAGGAATAGTATTAACAACATCGACGCCATTTGATTACAAGTGTTCAGATATTTGCAAAAACCCCGTTAGATTATTGCCAAGGGGTAGGTGCACACTAACTTTTCACTTAAAGAGTGTAAAAAGGTATCGCATGATTGTGTAACCCCGTGCGGCCTTCCCGTCTTGTAAATACAGTTCTCAGTAATAAACAGAGGCAGGAAGCCTCCTGGCTTCAGTAACTGCGTGAGCTTCTGGTTCTTTCCAGACCGAGATCAGTTCTGCAATGAGTTTATGGGTGGTATTCCCCCTGTAACTGGAGGCCAATAAATAAGCCCCAGCTAGAGGGGAAATCAGAAAGAAAAAAGTAAAAATACCCTCCAAAGGACTCTCTCTTACCATATGGGGGGCACAATAAGTAAAAACAATAAAAATATCGACAACCCAAACAGCAAATTTTAGCTCCACCCCTAGCAACAATAAAACTGTCACCAGAGACATTCATATACAGGTGATATAAAAAGTGTTAGAGCGCTCAAAGCCATGCCATGTACTGAAAACGGATAACGTGCCCAGTTAGGAAGAGGGTTAAACAGCCCGGTCAGGAAGTGGTTAAAAAAAAAAACGCAAACCTTATAAAATGCAAGGATTACACACCCTATAAAATAAGTGCATCCTCTAAACCTTATAATTCTTGAAAGCAGGCAATCAGAGGACTACAGCTGTCTTGGTCATTTATAAGTATCAACAAAGCCACAGGTGTTTTTTTCCTGTGATACCACCAAATTGGATCAACAACAATTGGTCGTTTTATTCTACTTTTTCCATACTCACAATGCACAATTATTTTCTACAGTTGGACCATACAAATAGCAAATTACAGTAAGTACTTGCATTATATTTTTTTTGTGTGGTTTCGTGTTCTTATTAATCTTCTATAAATACAGAAAATTATGGTCACATACCATTCTGTATAGAATCTGGTAGACAGCGATCTCAGGCAGTTGACCATTGATTTTATTGATAATAGCTTGAAAATTTTGTCCAAGTTCATCAAACACCAAAAACCTGCAAAAAAAAAAAACAGATTGTAAATTAGCAAGATAAAAAAACATGTTATTTTTTGTTAAGGATCCTATTATTAATGCCATCACGTTATTCACTCCTTGGTATAATTATTTCTGACAACTTCTTTTATTTTTAATTTGAGGTTCAATGCTCAACTTGCAGCAGAATTGTTACTCTGGGCATTTCTAGGTTTAAAAGAAAATGTTGCGCTCTTTAAATCCAAAGCTTTAATGTAGTTAAAGAAAGACTATTTACACAGGGTTAAATCAATGAATTATAGCACTCGTAGGGTATGTTCACACGGCTTATTTTGGGAAGCATTGAGAGCGTACTGTGCTCTAATACGAGTGAAATGCGCCCCAATCATTACGGTAATCCACAGTTCTCATAGAGAACTATGGATTACGCCTCCTCTCCCCAGGCATACAATACGATCGTATTGTACGCCCGGGGAGATAAGTGACATGCGCCGCGAGTAACGCATGTCTATGGGACCGGCGAGCTGCCGCCCCCCCCCCCCCCCACGTCGCGGCAGTACGCTCCGCAATTAAGCCGTGTGAACTTACCCTTAGGGTGGATTTATGTGTGTATTACAAAAAAAATTGGATTTTTGTACTTACCGTAAAATCCTTTTCTTGTCCGATTCATTGGGGGACACAGCACCTTGGGTATAGGCCCTCGCCCTAGGAGGCGGACACTAGGCGGACTGAACGTGTTGGGCCCGCCCCATATCCCTCCTGCTGACGCCAGGCTGATCAGTTGGTACAAAAGCCGTGGCCGAGAGGAAGAACAAAAAAAGAGCACACCGATTCCATGGAGAAAAAACGAGGGAGGGACATTGGCGAGAAAATTGGATTTTTGTACTTACTGTAAAATCCTTTTCTCGTCTGATTCATTGGGGGACACAGCACCTTGGGATGTCCAAGAGCAGTCCCAGAGGGTGGGAGACAAAAGAGGTAACAACTAAAAAATTCATCAACAGTGATAAGCATTAGCACACTGCTGCCTGAAGCACCTTACAGTCGAGGCTTGCATCAGCTGAGGCCAAAGTATGGATCTGGTAGAATTTAGAAAAAGCATGGACCGAAATCCAGGTGGCAGCTTTGCACACCTGTAAAGCTGAAGCTTGATGCCGAACCGCCCAGGAAGCACCAACCGCTCGTGTGGAGTGAGTAGTGACCCGAAACGGAAGGGGTGCCCCCTAGACTGATGGGCTTCCGAAATTGCAGACCAGATCCAGCTCGCAATGGTAGCCTTAGAGGCCGCCAGGCCCCTGCATGGGCCCTCCGGAATGACAAAGAGGGCCTCAGAGTGCCTAAAGGATTCTGTAACAGAGCGATAGATCCGAACGGCCCTGACCGCGTCTAAACAATGAAACGCCACCTCTCGAGGATGAGAGGGCGCGTGGCAAAAAGAGGGCAGAACTATGTCCTCATTGATATGAAACGATGAAACCACCTTAGGAAGAAACGAAGGAACAGGACGCAAAACAACCTTGTCTTTATGCAGAACCAAGAAAGGGGACTTACATGATAAAGCCGCCAGTTCAGACACTCGGCGGATGGAGGTAATGGCCACCAGAAAGGCTACCTTTCATGAAAGTAAACGTAGGGAGCTTCCCGTAGTGGCTCAAAAGATGAAGACTGCATGGCCTTCAAAACATGATTTAAATCACAATGGCCTTCAAAACATGACTTAAATCCCAAGGTTCGACCCGGAGGGATGGAATGCGCGACCTCCTGCAAAAATGTTTTAACCTGTGAGAGGGAAGCCAGTTTGTGCTGAAACAAAATTGAGAGAGCAGAAATCTGACCTCTTAAGGAGGAGAGGCCGAGCCCAAGCTCCAGGCCTGATTGTCAGACAGCATCCTTGGAGTAGAACATACCAAGGAGTGAAATTTCCAGGCTTCGGCCAAGGCGAAAAAGGCCTTCCAGGTACAGTAATAGATCTGGGCGGACTGAGATTTGCGCGCCCGAATCATGGTCCGGATAACAGAATCCGACAAACCCCGAGATTTTAATATTGCGGTTTCAACAGCCACGGCGTTAAACACAGCCCCGGTAAAGTGGGGTGGAACAGGGGACCCTGCGACAGAAGATGTGGACACAACGGAAGGGGCCAATGAGCGTCTGCCAATAGGGCGACAAGATCCGCGTACCAGGACCTGCGGGGCAAGTCCGGGGCGATGAGAATAGCGGGTACCCTCTCGGACTTGAGGCGCTTGAGCACTCAAGGAAGAAGAGACCAAGGTGGAAAGAAGTAGATCAGAGCAAACTGACTCCAAGCTAGGACCAGAGCGTCTACTATTAGCATCTAACCTAACACGGGAGTTGGTGATTGAGGCAAGACGCAAACAGATCGACGTCTGGCGTCTCCCACTTCTGGCAAAGGAGGGGAAAATCCTCCGGCAGAAGAGCCCACTCCCCGGAATCGACCGTCACTCGACTGAGACGATCGGCCAACCAGTTCTCCACCCCTGGAATGAAAATCGCTGATAAGTCAGCACTGACCGCTCTGCCCAACGAAGGAACCTAGAAGCTTCCCGAAAAGCTGCCTGGCTTCTGATGCCACCCTGATGATTCAGGTAGGCCACTGCCGTGGGTGACCCCGAATAAGAGGGGACCAATGTGAGAGCGCTAGGAAAATGGCCCGGAGCTCCAGAACATTGATCTGAAGACCAGATTCCCCGAGGGTCCAGGGACCCCGAGTCGTCCAGGAGCCGAAGACTGCGCCCTACCCGATGCACTGGCGTCTGTGGTGATGATCAGCCATTGCGGGGACAGAAACGACTTCCCCTGATGCAACGCAGAGGCGGCCAGCCACCAGCCCAAGTTGGCTCGCACCTGGGGTGGCAGACAAACCGTTGTGTCCAGGGTCATTGGAGACCCTTCCCACCGAAACCGGATCGCCCGATGCAGAAGGCGAGAATGGAACTGCGCAAAGGCCACAGCCTCGAAGGCAGCCACCATCCTGCCGAGAACCCGCATGCAAGTTCAAAGGGTATATGGGGAGTGATTCAGAAACAGAGAAACGTCTGACTGCAGCTGCTGGATCTTCCCTGGTGGAAGAAACACTCTGGCCACCTGAGTGTCGAGAATCATCCCCAAAACTCCATCCTCTGCGATGGGATCAGACATGACTTGTCGAAATTGACTATCCACCCAAAGCGCACCAAGGTGTCTAGGGTGATCCCAATGTTGTCCAGACAGGCGCGACAAGAAGGCGCATTCACAAGAAGGATCGCCATCAGAGGCGCCAGGACCTTTGTGAAGACCCTCGGTGCAGTTGCGAGGCCGAACGGCAGAGGCCTGAACTGAAAGTGCTGCGAGCCTACTGTAAAACGCAGAAACCGCTAGTGGGCCTAGAAAATAGGGACGTGCAGATAAGCGTCCTTGATGTCTATGGCGGCCAGAAATTCGCCCTGCACCAGAGAGGCTATCACCGACCGGAGCGACTCCATGCGGAAATCGGGAATTGCCGTCCTTTTTGGGGACCATAGAAAGGTTTGAGTAAAAACACCGAAAACGCTCGGACTCCTTGAAGGAGGAGGGAGCAGATTGCCAGAAAAAATGCTGATGCCCGGGCCAGAGAAGCGGGCAGGGAAGAAAGAAGAAACCGTGTTGGAGGAGACAAACTGAAGTGAATCCTGTATCCTGAAGCGATGATCTTGCAAACCCAGGCGTCGTCAATCTGCACCTGCCAGATCTCCTGGATCCGGAGGAGACGACCCCCCACCTGAGACAAATTTTCGGGTGGGGGCAACCCTCAAACCAAGAGAAACTTGGCGGAAGAACCCTTGGGCATTCTGCGAGACCGCCAGGATGAAGCTGGTCTGGATGAGGGGCGCTTTCCCTGAGGCCGGTCTGTAAGAAAAGCTCCGAAAGGGCTGAAAATGGGCATGCTTTTTATGCGAATGACACCGTGCTGGCTGGCTCTGAGGGAGGAGCGTACTACGACCCCCCTTGACCTCTGAAATTAACTTGTCCAAACACTTGCCAAAAAGCTAACCGATTAAAGATTTCAACCACAGGGAGCGGCGAATGGCCACCGCATTGGCCGACGCTTTAGCCACTAAACGGGCTGACTCAAGTGAAGTGTCACACAGGAACTTCGAAGCGCCTGAAAGCTGGGAAGCGAGATTCAACAACTCCTCTGTAGAAGCTCCAGCTGACAGCCCCTGCTGCAGCTGCTTAGACCAGACCATGCAGGCTTTGCTGACCCATAAAGAAGCAAATGCAGGCTGCAGGACTGCCCCGGCCGCCCCAAAGGCGGACTTACAAAACCCGTGAAGACGCCTGCCTGTGCTGTCAACAAGGACTGCCACGTCCGAGACAGGGATGGCCGTAGATTTCAAGAGCCGGGTGACTGGGGTGTCCACTGAAGGGACACCCGACCACGCCTATCGGGATGGGCCAAGGCCACTCCCTGGCAACCAGTTCCTCAAACTCCGGGTGCGTAGGGAACACCAAGCGCAGACACCTGCTGCGCTTAAAGGAGACTTCCTGGGAGGCCGAGACATCCTCATCCTTAACATGTAGGGAGTCTGTGACAGCCCGGATAAGGGCTTGGACCGCTGCTGCCGTTCCATCATCTCTGTCTGGCTCGGAGTCAGAATCAGAGGAGTCCCCACTTGAAGAAGCCGAGTCCTGGCCCGGAGCTTCTATCTCCGACCACTGACTGTCAGGAGAGAGCTCAGGTGATAGTGAGGAAGAGAAAGTTCTAACCCTCTTACACGAACTCTCCGTACGGGCTGCGCCGGGCACTGGACCCTGGAGGTGCTAGGCTTGGCAGTGAGCAGGGACGGCATGCACTCTATGGCCGAAACCATAACCTGGGACAATCCAGACGGGTCGCCCACAGCTAGTGAGAGAGCCTTGGCCCATTCCGGGCCCACCGACTTCTGACAGGAGGGGTCGGGCCGAAGGGCAGTCGGCTGAGGAGCAATGTAAAGGGTACAAAGGGCACTGGGCTGGCCGCAAGAGAACTTCTTGTGGCAACAGACGCAGGCGAAGTAAGTCGCCACTGCTTTGGACGCGGGCGGTTTTCACCCCTCATCCTTGGAAAGGGACATGGCTGCAGGGTGCGCAGGGCAGGGATAGATGGCCAAAGCAGACCAACTTACCACCCCAAGGTGCTGTGGCCTCCACAGAAGCCAGGAAATGCAGCACACAGCCAGGACGCCGAACGCCAGAAAATTATGCTTAGGTCTCCGCCACCACCACCAGCCTGGGCTGCTGGAGGTCCTGTCCCGTCCTGGGAGGGGCCTGGTCCAGTTTGGGGCCGCCCCGGGGCGGTACAAGCTCAGGAGAGGACGCAGCCTAGTTGCAGCCTAGGCGCGGCCTAAGCCTCCGGAAGTTGGGGGCTAAATTGGAACGCGCGGCCCGCGGCTTGGTAGCCGGAACGACCCCGGAACGCCGCGGAAACAGGTAAGGAGCACCCTCAGCCCCTGGGAGGCTCATCCTACTCCCCAGCAGCCAGTGCCAAGCCCACACGTACGGTACCGCGGCGGTACAGCATGGTTGCCCAGACGCCGACGCAGCAGGCCAACATACCCCGCTGTCTAGTCCCGGCTACGGTAAGCGGGGGGAACGTGCTCCCTCCCCTGAGAAGCCCACCAGGACTGGGAAAAAGGACATAAAAGGAAACGGAAACACCCCCGACTACCTCCAAAATGCAGGAAGTCGGTGCACTCACCTATCCGACATCTTCGGGCGTCGCGGCATCACCCCTTCGGTCCCTTGCACCCGGAGGTGAGGCTACCGGAATCCGTAGAAAGGCAGCGGAGGCGGCAAGTGGGGACAGGTGAGCGGCGAAAAGGAAGGTCAGCCAGCTAAAAAACTGACTGGTTTCCTGACACCCTCAGGGGGAACAACGTCACGGTAAAATTATGCGCTGACGACCCCCTAATAGGTGAGAGCCAAGGGCTCGATCACCTTTCCAATAGGTGAGAGCCAGGTGCTCAATCACCTCCTGCAAAGAAACAAAAAACAAGAAACACCGCAGAGCTGCGGAGCAGTGTCTGCCTCCTATGGACACTAGGCTGAAAACTGATCAGCCTGGCGTCAGCAGGAGTGATATAGGCCACCGGGGCGGGCCAACACGTTTGGTCCGCCTCTTAGTGCAAGGGCCTATACCCAAGGTGCTGTGTCCCCCAATGACATTGGTAAGAAAAAAGGATAGCAACTGAAATATTATTTTTACTAATCCTTCGCAGTCATCAGTTAAAAAAAAAAAAAAAAGTACTTTACAATTATTTTGTTTCTGTTTTTCAGCAGTTGAAAACAGATGTTTGTTAGGGTATGTTCACACGGCTTATTTTGATGCTGTTTTGACGCCGATTTTTCAAAACAGCATTAAAACCATGCCTGAAACACGCTTCTTCAGAAAAGTTTAAACAAGGACAAAGTTTTCAATCCTGTTTTCACCCATACAAAATAATAGCCACAGCAAAAAACCACGTTGAGAAACGCATCATAAAATGCGCCGAGAAATGCTTTTAAAAACGTGCTAAGGTTTTGGACGAGGTTTAGATGCTTTACATTTTCAGCGCTTAAAACGCTTCACAAATTGACATGACGCTGCTTTTCAGCGCCCAAAACAGCTCCCAAAAAAGCACCTAATTTGCGTGTAAAAACCTTGTTGTGTGTGAACTACAATGCGGTTTTACATAGGAATCAATGAAAATAATCTGGGGGCGTTTTGGAGGCTATTTTGATACTGTTTTGAGAGCAAAAACAGCGTCAAAATCAGCCGTGTGAACATACCCTTAATGTAATGTAAAGTTTTGGTCTTCACTGAAAGTCATTGTAACAATCTTATTTAAACTGAAAAATGTTTATGACACATTCAAATTTGAAACAAAAATGCCTTTTTGTATGTAATCTAAAAAGTGTATCAAAAAATTGTTGTTTAAAAAAAGTCTAATATTTCTGCAAATGTGCAGAAATTAAAAACAGACTAGAGAAAGACAATATTTTATATGTATTTTTTAATTGCAAAAGACTGCTGAAATAAATAAAATATTACTAAAAAGTTAAAAAAAATAATTTTCTAGGAATAGTTGTTTTTGTTTTTTTTTAAATATACTGAAGTATAAATAGTTAAGGCTATTTAGTAATTTGTTAACTCCTCACCGACGCAGCCTGTTTTGACACTTATGACAGAGTGCAATTTTTAAAATCACTTTTTGTGGAAATGACTTTAGTACTTTTATCTATTCTCTTAATTCAGAGAACATCTACTTGTGACACATTGTACTTTGTTATAAATTTCAAAAACATTTCTGCGTTTAATACGCAGTTACACCACACAAAATCATTTATAACTAGCAACTACCATATGTCTACTTTATGTCTTTATTGTTTATGGCATTAGGGGGCTAATAAATTTAGTCACAATTTCTAGAACATTTTCTACACAGATTTTTTTTTAGAGACCGGTCCAGTTTTGATGTTGCTTTTGAGAGGCCTATATGTTAGACACTCCTATAAATGATTCTACCTAGGAAACTGCACCTTTTAAATTATTCAAAACAGCATTTAAGACGTTTGCTTTATTTCCTGTAAAACACCAAGAGGGTTAGCAAAAAGGAGGTGACCCACTATTTACTGGAACACAATAGATGGAAATACAACTCAATATTGATTTCACCTATTCTGCCTTTTTAGAAATATCCCATATTTGGTCCTTGTGTGCCACCGGACTAAACCACAGAACTCAGAATAGGAGGAGTACCTACTGGATTTTGGGGTCTCATTTTCATTTTTGGGTACCATTACCGGTTTGTGGACACCCTAAAGTGCTAGAACTTACACCCCTAAAGTAACCTCCTTTTGAAAACTACACCCCAAAAGGGTTCCATAAGGAACATATCCCGGACTGTAGCAAGTATACTGACCCCACAGGTGTTTCTCAAATTTTATAGCATTGAGCCGTAAAAATGAAAAAAAAAAAAAAAAAAGAAAACATTCTCCACATTTGCTTTTTGGGTTTAATTTTTACAACGTTCACTGTGCAGTACAAATGCCATTATAACTTAATTATGCGGGTCGGTACGATTACAAAGATATCAATTTTAAGTCGTTTAATATGTTTTTTAAAACAATGTTTTATTTGGAAAATACAGAGATCACACATCTAGTATTACAAATTTATGCAGTATGACTTTTTGCAAAATTCAGACAAAATGCAAACGGATATAACACGGGGAAAATACCAGGGGCGTAACTTTGGTTCAAAAAGTGGGGGGGACCATTTTTCCGCCTCATCCCCTATTTTCCTATCTCTCCCTCCTTCACTCGCTTTCCCTTTCGCTTCCTCTCCCTTCCCTTTTCTCCCTCCTCTCCCTGCAGTGAAGCGGTCCCCTCTAACCCAGCTAGGAGGTCTGAGGGAATGCTGTGAGCTCCCCTAGCAGGTCTGGGCAGAGTCCTTATGGCAAACACTTTTGGTGCAATTAGTAAGGTTCTGAGTGGCTCTCTAATTACTGAAGTTTAGAGCCAGACTGGGACTAAAAAGCAGCCCTGGCAATGAAACCGAACCAGCCCCCGACTATATTTCCTCCTCTAAATGGAAATAAAAAATGTTGAGCAATGCAGCAAATTTCGCTTAATCACCATCCCATCCCCCGTCAATACTCCATTAAATTTGTAATGCACACAACAGAATGAGGAAAACAAAATAACCCAATCTCACTGTGCCCCTATGAATCACTTATGTCACATAATGTATTTTATTGCATATCATACACCAGAAATGAATTATATTACACATGGTAGACATAGAAATTACATTACTAACTGCACTTTACAAATGAATTGCACATTGTACTCAATAAATAATATAATTCATTATACCCCACAAATGTATTATATTACACACTGATCCCTAGAAATGAATTACATTACTCACTGTACTCCAGAGATTACATTACACCCCGTAACCCAGAGATTATAATACACCATAGCCCAGAGATTACATTACTCACTGTACTGCAGAGATTACATTACACAGTACCACAGATACGCAAACGCAGAAATCCAATGAGCTTATTACCCAGACTGCCCAAGGCAGGTTTCTCCCTCCTTTCTATTAGTGCTGTTAGTGCGTAAAACGCCTAAATGACAACACTGATTTTACATAGAGTATAATGTAAATCAGTTTCCTACCGGATTGGATGCCGGTTCTGGGGCAGATCAGCACTGAATCCATCCCAGAATCAGAATTCATATCTTCTGCATGAATGTACCCCCTAAGGTATGTTCACACGGCGTATAGTGGGGCGTGTTGTGTGCTCTGTTGTATGCAGAGTGTTTTAGAAGTAGGCGTTGGCCAGTCTGCACTTTTAAAATGCTGCCGGGCCGGCCCCATTCACTTTTATTTTCCCGGGTGTGTAAGTGCAAGGAAGAAATGACATGGCTAGGCATATGGCTGTACATACAGTGTATACACATCTCACATAAACAGTGCATATCCTACTCACATGCAAACACACAACGCCTGGCACCCTTGTCCCCTCCTTACCTGTCTCCTGTAGTCTGGTGCAGTTGGCATTCGGCAAGAGCTCCTTTTCTTCTCTGATGAGGGCGGAGCATAGGGGAAGTGGTATACAATGGGAGGGAAAGATACAGCCTCAGATATAGAGCGTGTTGGACTGAGAGCTGCTCTCACTCTGCACTGACACTTGAGGCTACTCTGTCCCCCAAAGAGGCACAGAAATAAAGGAGGCAAAGGGTTAACTTCTTCCTCCTCTGTGCTCTGCTCTCCCCACTTACTGTATTCTCATGCTTTCATATGGATTATTTTTTATTGAAGTGGCTAAAAAGTGTGGGGGGGGGCAGTCCCCTATGGACCCCCCTAAAGTACATAGGACATAGCTGCTACATACAGTACAACAGGCACAGCACACTGCGGACATAGTGTGACAGGGTTTATAGGCATCTACATTACACTACTGCTAGTGTTATATCCAGCACAGACATAGCAGCCCAGAGAAAATCCGTGTGCACATGATGTTGATGTAGACTTACAGGCTCCCCCCTGCACAGTGGACTCTTCCCTCTCAGAGGCAGGAGATTGTATCAACTGTCATCCATCAAGCTGTCAGGTGCCAACTTCGCCCGATTTCAGAGCTGTCTTAAAGGGCCAGCGCTTTTTTAAAAACAGAATTACACGTGAAATGCTTTGATTTCCCTAATGAAGCATATTTAAGGAAGTATTTGTATTTTAGTCTCCTGTTATTTCATGAGGTTTCCCTGGAGGTGATAGGTACTCTTTAAGCCTCGATGTCTAACCTTCCTAAATTACCACTCAATTTCTCCATCAGGTAATAGGAGGAATATTTAAAGGGTTCAATGATTTCCATGATCTCCTGAGCGTTGCAAATTCCTGCAATAAAGTATTTCCATTTCTTTATAAAGCCTCCTGTAATTTTTTCCTTGTTTCTTTCGGTGTCTAACTTTTTGAGAAACAACAGCTGCCTCATGGCCAATTTTACCTCATTGATACCCAGGGGATTCTCTTTCAGCCGATATCTGAGAATGATACGTTTGGTCGCTAACAGCGCTAAATGTACACCTTTTTCTCTAACCACACTGTTAACCTCCTCTTCCCTCGCTTTAGGCCTCAATACACATTGGAAAATGCAACTTTGTGGTTCTATTGGTACCCTAGAGTCCCATACCTCCTCTATAAATTTGATTACTTCCTCCCATAATTTCTTTATGTACGGGCATTCCCAAAGACAATGCAATAATCCCGCTTTCTGCAAATCACACTTAGGACATGCCTTGAGGTAACTCACCCCTTGACTATTCTTATCAAATGGGATATTAAAGGCATAGATAGCTATATGAGCTATTTTAAATTGGGTTTCTCTCCAAACCTCGCTAACAGCGGCCATTTTCACCAGTTCAAGACCTTTAGGAATTTTGTCAGCAATTTCCGCATCATTGAGTTCCTCGTCCCATTTGCTAAAAACTGTCATTGCTGTCCCCCTAGTGGACCATGCCAGTAGATTATAGTATATCTTGGACAAAGTAGCACATCCATCGCTTTCTCTCTCTTCCGGGTCTTCCAACCTATCAAAATTGGCCAATGAGCTGTGACAAAATTTTTGATTTGCAGGTATTGCAACACCTGGCCCGCCACTAAACCAAAACGGTTTTGCACCAAATCCCAACTCATAAGATTATTTCCCGGCCCCGCCAGCAGGTTTTCCAAAGTTTAAATCCCTCGCTGCCTCCAATCCCTGTGTAAATTCTGGAAGGGACCATAGCGGCAGTTTGGTTTGACATGCATTCGGTGATATGCATGGGTCTTCAAATGTTGCGGTTAAACCCCGGTAGCAACGTATCTCAAAAAAATGATTTTATCTATATAATTGTGGGTGGGAATTTAAAGGGGTAAGTAAGAGACTTTCAAATCCGGGGGATAAGCTAACGATCCCGCTGGGGTGTTTGAAAAGAAACTCGTTCATGATCCCAGTCCAGGACATCCCACCACATCCTGCCAATTTAAAAAGTCAAATGTGGGAAATTTGGGGCTCCCCTTGGCTTTTCCTAAGCATCATTTTAATCCATTGCTATTCCGCCCTACCCTTTTCCAATAATTTTGAAAAAGCTCCTCTGAGCGCATTAAATCCTTAGTTTTAAAAATAACGGCACTTTCGGGTGGGTATAGTAAACTGGCAAAGCAAAAATTTTATTTAATTTTTACTTCCCCCCCAAAAGGACAAAAGGGGGGGTGTTACTTTTTCAGTTCCTCCTAAATCTTTTTTTACAACAGGTGTAAAATTAAATGGAAAAAGAGGATACCACTCTTTTTAAAACCTGGCAGGGAATATCAGTTCATCTTACCCCTAAGTTTTTCTTGCCTACCCTCCTTTATCTCCTTCCCCCTATTACATTTTTCCTTTATACTTTTTACCTTAGAAAACCCAAAAGAATCCAATACCCCATACTTTATTGTTTGACCATGGGGGCCCCCATAAAAAGCAGCATGTCATTGCGAAACATACTAATTTTGGGTTCTACATTCCTTTTTTTTATTCCCCTGAAGTTTTTTTCTCCCTGAGGGTCAGTGCTATGTTGAAAAAAATGGGGAAAGGGGGACCCCGCTTGTTCCTTTCTGTAGTTTGAAGGAATCAGAAATGAATCCCGGCGTTCCGATGCGGGTTCCGATACAAAGCGCATATATAAGTCCTAGACAAATCAGTTATCCCCATTTGATCCATAACTATTTAGCCAACCCCCAAAGACTTATAAAAAACCTTTGTCTAACTTTTCCAAACTTATACGGGGCATTACTTGGAATAATACTGTTCGTCCCCTTAAAAAAATCTAAATATTTTTTTTTGCATTTTTTGTGCCAGTGTATAAATTTACCATTGGGCATTTAGGGCTTCAACCTATTACACTTAGCCCCATTTCCTAATACCTCCTTCAGGTTGATGACTTATATCATACTTTTTGGGCTTTTTAAGGCTAATAAATGTTTTTCCCATTCTCCTGATTCTCTGCTGCAATCTGAGCATAAAACCATTCTAAAATTTTTTATTCCTGCCCTCCCTTTAAAACCCCTTTTGGGGATCCCCGATATTTGGGGTAAAATTAAGCAAATCGATTTGCCAAAACTTTAGAAAAAAATTTTATACCTATTATCAAGGAAACGTCAAAGGGATTCTGGAAAGTCCTTTCCCCTTTCCCGGGCTTGTGTAAGATCTTATATATGCACGTCTCCTGTTGGGACAGGGCCGCTGAGTTTACAAATTTTATTAAAGACCTTTTTAAAAAGGGAGTTTCTTTTTCCCTTTTGCATCTTAAGAAACCTTTAATAAACCGTCGGGCCCAGAGCTTTTCCCACAGGGCGATTTTTGAGCCCGGAAATTTTTTATCAGTGATTTTCCCTTTAAAAATTCCCGGGCCTCGTTAAGAGTTTGGAGAGTGATTTCCCTTTAAAAAATCCCTGCCCTTTTCATATCAAAGGGGTTTTGAATTAGATTTTAATATAATTTTTTTAGAATCGAAATTAATCTGTTTGGGAGCCCCTGTTAAATTTTCCCCCCCCACCTTCATATTCAAAATGTTGGTGTGCGCTCTCCTCCCCCGCTCTAAATTGGCCAGCATTTTCCCAGCTTTGTTCCCATGTTTGTAAAGGGACAGCTTAAGATGATCGCTATAAATATTTTCCATCCTGCTTTGTTGCAACTAATAAGCTGCTTTTGCTTGGACCCACCTCTCTTTGCTGTCTGGAGTGGGGGTTTGTAAGAATTGAGTATATGCAGTTCTTAAAGTGGAGGTTGCCACCATTAGTGCTCTAGTAACCTTTTTTTTTCTTTGAGGTCATATACACCATGATTCGGCCCCGCAATACAGCTTTAGCCGCATCCCAGTACAGAAAAATGTTCCCTGCCTGGTCCTTGTTGTCCCTTTTATATTCCCACACCAACCTCTAAGGAGATCCTTGAACTGCTCATCGGCTACTAAAGAAGGAGGAAATCTCCATAGCATGTCCGACCCCCTCTTATGTTTTTCTCGAATACTAATACTAATCGGAGCGTGATCTGATATCACCAAATAACCAATCCCGGCTCCTTCTACTTGTTTGGTGAGACTCTGGCATGTCAAAAAATAATCTATTCGAGACCAGCATCGTCTCACAAGAGAAAAATGCGTGAACTGTCTCTCTTCCAGATTACACACCCTCCAAATGTCCACTAGTTGAGTGTTAGTGCAAAGTTCCTTCAACAAAGAAACTCGCGTATCCCCCTACCTAGGAAGAAGATCTACTCTCTTTCTATCTTCTAGGTGACAGAGTACGTTGTTGATATCCCCCCCCCCCCCCAGAAGAATATCATCATTACTTTCCCCGAGTATTTGTTGCTCAAGTTTTGCAAAAAGGGCCTATCCCTTTTGTTGGGGGCGTATACATTATACAGGCTAATTGTACCTGCCGGGGTATCAAGGACTACATTGATCCACCTCCCCTCTTCATTGTGCTTCTGAGTAAGTAGTTTGCACCCTGAATTCCTATATAGAAGGATAAATACTCCAGATCTTAAATTCACCGCTGGGGAACCCCAGACCTCTCCCACCCACAATTATTGCACCCGTTTAAAGTCGGCCTCTTCCAAATGTGTTTCTTGGAGTAGGGCGATATCTAGCTTTTGCTTAAGGTGTCGCAATATCATGTTCCTCTTGTGAGGGGATCGTAACCCCTTAACATTCCAACTAATTACTTTCAGCATTATAGTATTGTAACGCCGCGCGCTGTGATCCGACGCCCGGACCGCGGCCACTCGCGCCTCCCGTGAAGCAGACCGGGTGCCCGATCCAAGGCACGGCCAGCCCCGGCATGCGTTGCGCTGCTACATACCTAGCCGCATCCTGCTTCCTCCTTCAGCGGGGTGCGGCAGTCTCTGCTTCTGCCTGCACTATCCCAGCCGGCCACTAGGGGTGCACGCGAGCAGCTTTCTTAGATTTAAAGGGCCAGTACTTAATTGGCGTTCCCTTTCCACCTATGGCCTTGGGGCACGGGCTTAATAGGGATACCCCTTCCTGCCGTTGGCACCCAGTTGTTGGTGTCCCTGCGTTAGTAACGTCTTTGTGCGTTTGCTAAGCATACTCTCTGACTGTTCCGTTAGCTTCTATGCTTCCGCTCCTGCCTTGCCAGTCCTGCCTAACCAGTCCTGTCTACTCTGGTTCTACGCTACGATGTCCTGCCTACTCCAGTTCCACGCTCCGGTCGGCCCTGTTTTCTTTCGCACCTGCTTCGGGTGTCCCCCGCTGGGTCCTGCGTCGGGGGTAGCGACCTGGGGGATTCCCTGCAGCAAAGCCTGTACTGCCTTGCGGCGGGCTCCGGTGAAGACAAGGGGCCCCTTAGACTTTGCTCCCCGGCTTAGGGTACGCCAACTCCTAGCGATGACCGGTGGATCCACTTCCCGCTCGCTGAGCAGTCCTGACAGGTATATCATTACAGTTATATGGCCTAAGTGGATCTTGGGTCCACACGACATCATTAACAGTAAAAACATTGCAAACTGAAGAACAAACATGAATAGCCTTCTCCTCCACCACCTCTCTACCTCTCCTGTCACTGACTTCTCTTTTTTTGCGTATGAAGACAAACAACGGCTCCCCCACTCCATTTCATATTTGAGCGGACTAAAATGCCCTCCTTCTCCTTTCTCCGTCCCTCGCCCCTCAAATACTCATTACTTCTTTTTCTTCCCTATATCATACTATTTAAAGACATAGAACATATTTTTGTTTAACAGACTACATAAGTGAAATCTGACGTGTCCAAAAAGGATAATCGTAATTCCGTATATTCAGAACAGTTCAAGTCCCGCATGTAAAGATGCTTTTCTCCTGCAAAACGGATCCAAAGTTCCTGTTTTTTTTTTTTTTTTTATTAACTGCGGCTGTAGTAGTATACATATAGTTAATAGTTTGCCACTGTTATTGGAATATGTATGTATACTACAGCCGCACCAGTGTTGCACCTATGTTCATTTTTTTCAAAAATGTTTTTTGGATGTGTATAACCATATATTGTTTCTGGTTAGAGTTTGGAGGAGTGGCTGCCTCCATTTTGGTTTTTTACACTCCAACCATCTTGACAGGCTTTTTAATCAGTGCAGTGTAACTTGTAAGCTAGTTCCTTCATTCCCTGGATTATGGAAGTCTGAATAGGACCCAAACGAGAGGTATCAATAATGTAGGACCACCTAGCTTGAGGTCCCGTTGAATTTCGGAGGTGGCTTAAGCAGTTTTGATCAAAAATGTGAACTGAGAACCTCAAAAAAAAAAATTCAAATATCCTAGATAGCAAAAATGCTTTTTTCAAAATTCCTATGTCCCCTTTGATAGTGCTCTAGTTAATAGTGCGCTACTGTTATTGAAATATGTATGTATACTACAGCCGCACCAGTGTTGCACCTATGTTCATTTTTTTTCAAAAATGTTTTTTGGATGTGCATAACCATATATTGTTTCTGATAACAAATCAATATGCTTGTGTTGCTACATAACTTTCATTAATGTCCATAGGGTAGTATACAAAAGTACCCAAGCATTAGTACAGAATAGACCTAACGTCCCTGCAACAAGCAGGGAACAGTTATCAACAGAATAAAATGCATATACAAAGTATTTCTACTGTCTCAGTTGTTCAAGTGAGCTAAAGTCAACCCAATAGATTAGCAAGGAAGGGTACATCTGTATAATAACCTTGTGCCATTTACTCAGAAATAAATGTATAGGACACTGCCTGGGGCGACCATACCCTTAGGACTCGTAGGTACTCCATAATCTAGTGCCCTTAAAGGACCAACTGTGCCAGAGGAGCTCAGCCACCTTCCCCAAATCTTGTCAAATTTCTCCGCCTTGTTTCTGCTACCATTTCTGATTCGGCAGCATGCCATTAATCAATCCTATCCGCTCAGTTACCAAAGGGGATCTAGCAGCCAACCATGTCCACGCAATAGCCTTCCTTGCATAATAGAGGACTGTAGTAGCGAAGATATACATTGAACGAGAACCCAAAATATCCGGCCCTGGTCCAAACATGCACACCATTGGGGTAAGGGGGACTGGGCACCCTATTTTATCATTTAAAAACTGGATAATCTGGGACCAAAAACCCAACACTTTCGGGCAGGACCATATCAGATGCAAAAAGGTATCTGAGGTTAAATGGTACTTGGGACATTCGTCTGCATACCCATGGCAGAATTTACTAAATCTAGACGTAGTGTAATAAGACCTATGTAAAATAAATAGTTGAGTCAGTTAAGAATGACCCAAACTCCCCAATAACCCCCAAAGTGGAATCCAGAGAGACTTGTGGATCAGATAAATACAACAGGGTGTCATCAGCATATAGGCCGATTTTTTCACAAATAGAAAAAGCAGACAAGCCTCTAATACAGGCATCTGATCGAACCTTGACTGCCAGAGGCTCCACTGCTAGGGCGAAGAGCAGGGGGAAGATGGGGCATCCCTGCCTTGTTCCGCGGTGTAATTTAAATAGGTCTGAAACCCACCCATTAACTGCTACCCTAGAGATGGGGTCTATATAAAGTAACCACACCCAATTGATAAAGGAGGGGCCAAAGCCAAATCGTTCCAAGGTGAGGAAGAGATACGACCGTTCAATTGAGTCGAAGGCTTTAGCTGCGTCTAGGGATACTATAATTCTTGAGCCCACCTTGTCATGAGTGGCTTGTAGATTAGTGAACAATAGTCTCAAATTTAGCGCCGTTGACTTTCCGGGCATAAATCCCGTTTGGTCTGCATGACCTTGTTCAGCCGCCTAGCGAGCAATTTGGCAAGAATTTTGATGTCAGTCTGGAGCAAGGAGATGGGGCGGTATGACTCACAAAATGTGGGATCCTTACCGGGTTTAGGAAGGACTACAATAATGGCCTCATACATTGAAGGCAGGAGCGCCCAATCTCACAGAGCTGTCTGGTATACTTCCAGTAGCTGAGGGGCAAGAAGTCCCTCATATTTCCTATAGAATTCGATCGGGAGCCCATCACAACCTGGAGATTTTGACGGTTAGAAAGAGTGGATGGAGTCTATTATTTCTTGTTCCATGATAGGGCTATCTAAGAACCTACTATCTTCTGCCGACAGGGTGGGGAGAGCGAGCGTGGACAGGTAGTCCTTAATCTCAGCAGTCGAAAGAGCGATCTTAGAGGAGTACAAGTTTAGATAGTAAGAGCGAACGTTCAAGTATAACTAGGGGGTCCCAAATACTAGTCCCATCAGAGGATATCAGCTCCGGGATCACCGGAGGTTCAGACGCACCCCGCCCCAGCCATGCCAAAAGCGTGCCACCCTGCTCCCCACGCTCAAAGTAGGACTGTCTACGGAACAAAGCTTTTTTTCGGGGCCTGTGAAGGTCAGCAGGTCTGATAGAGTCTGGCCCGACATAGCCATTCGGCTTTATTTACATTAGAAGGGTCTCTGGTGTAGCGCAGTTCCGCCTCCGTCACGTCCCTAGCGAGCTGGAGCTCTCGATGAGTGAGCCAGGCCCCTCTTGAGGTCACTGATGGCAGACGTCAAGACGCCCCTAGCTATAAGCCTTAAAGGCGTCCCATGTCAATGCCACTGAGGTCGACCCAGCATTCTCCTGAAAGAATACGTGCTACTTGTCGCGGGAGTACGGAGTGGGAGGTAAAATTTGCAGCCTAGTTCTAGGGGGCATGTTGTCCAATTTAAGAGACAGCATACCAGGAGCATGATCCAAGATGTATCTGGAAAGATACTGTACTGACTCGACAAGTGGAAGCAGAGACCGGTGTCCCAACATGAGATCAATTCGGAATAATGCGTTAAATTGCGTGGTGAAGCAGGAGTACTGACGTGTTGTTGGGTTTCTAGAATGTCAAGCATCATCAACCCCAAAGTCTGACAGTAATGAATGCATGGAAGAGAGGGAGGGTTCCACAGGGCCCATCTGAGAGGGATCAAAATGGTCTAGCCTATCCCATGTACAGTTAAAGTCAACAAGCCAAATACTGGGCACGGCGGGTAAGTGGCCAGTATTTCCAAAATGTCCCTAACCGTCACTGATGAATACAGAGGCGGCACATAAACACCAATTATAATAAATGGGACGTGAAATAGAGAGCATATCAATATAATGTACCTCCCCTGATCATCCACTACGGCCCTAGTAAGGCTAAATTGAACCGTGCATCTGATACAGATAGAAACTCCCCTGGCACAGTTTGTGAATGTCGAATGATAGGACCAGCCTACCCAAGCGCGACCAAGTAGTGTTAATTTAACTAGTATCATATGCGTTTCCTGGAGACACGCAATATCACATCTGCGCAATCTCAGGTACTTAAAGACTAGGGCCCTCTTAATGCAGTCTTTTAACCCCTGGATGTTCCATGTCAGTAACGAAATAACGTTATTCGCCATATTAACAATCGGAAAAAGAGGTATCCACAATGTGTTCGAGTTCTGTGCACAAGGAGTGAAGGTATCTCCCACTCCACAGAATATGGAGATAAGAGAGCAACTGAGAAGTAAATTACTGGAAATAAAAACCCAGAAAATAAACCCCCACCCAACCCCATTTCCCACCCTACTTCGTTACCACAAAGACGAAGCATTGGATCCCCAAACAGCCCCAGTCAACAAGTAGAAAAACAAGCGGTTAACAATAAATGCAAGAAAAAACGTCTACAAAAGACAGCCAGTAAGTCCCCTGAGTTCCGCATCAGCGGGAGAGTACAACCCAGTACATATTGCAGAATATCTAGTGACTATACGTACCACTGCAGAAGATAGAACTGGGATTAGTAAAAAAACATGTCTTGTACACCCAGCAAAAGGGAAGGAAAGGAGGAGAAAGAAGAGAGAGGGGGGAAAAAGGGGGAGGCAGAGAAAAGGCCAGAAACACAGCAGCTTGACTTCTAAATGAGCCTCATATTGAGGGTAGCGAATCAAGTAATTAAACAGTTATCTGCCTAGAAAGTCATTCGACCACATGGTTTGGTGATCTTCTGCCCGCCGGAGAACGGGCCTCCAACCAGTCAATGGTCTCCTGGGCGCTGTTAAAGAAGAAAGTCTTGTTTTCGGCAATAACTTTCAATCTAGCCGGTTACAGCATTGCATATTTGTAGTTACACCCCCGTAACTTTTGCTTGGCAGTAAGGAACAGAGTTCTCTTCTTCTGGACCTCTACCGAGAAGTCAGGATACACCAAGACCTTGGAGTTACTAATAGTTATAGGGCCCTGTTCTCTAGAAAGCCGAAGAATAGCATCCCTGTCCATAGAATTTAGGAGCTTGGCTATAAATGTGCACAGGGGGGCTCCAGGTGGAGGAGGTTTCGGCAGAATCCTATGCGCCCTTTCCACCGCGAACATAACCGAGAACTTGTCTCTGCCATATGCGGAAACCAGGATATTTTCCAGAAAGAACTCGGGAGCGGGCCCCTCTGTACCCTGTGGGAGACCAATGAAGCGCAGGTTACATCTCCTCAGTCTTTTCTCCTGGTCGTCTAGGTGTTGGTGCAGCCTAGTAATATTCCACTCGGCCTCCTCACAACGTCGGGACAGGGGAATGTTTTGTTCTTCGTGGGTGCTGACCCTATTTTCAACCTCCGTTACCCGCTCACGTGTTTTCTGAGCATCATACCGCAGCAGGGAGATGTCTACCTTTATTTCTTCTATGTGGGAGGTAAGGGTAGCTTGACACGAGTGTATAGCTGCAAGGACTTTCATGGTCTCTGGACTCAGATGTTCCGTATCTGAGTCTTCCTGGTCATGTTCAGTCTGCATGTCCGATACGGGGTCGGCACCAGCCTGAGAGGGGCCCTCTGCTCGGCGACATTTATCCAGTTTCTCCATAGTCTTGGATGCTGGTTTAGCAGGGGCCATAAGAAGACACAATATGCGAATAACCGCAGGGCCGCCGCCGGCCAGTCAGAAGACAGGAGATAGAATGCTAGGGTGTAAATCGCACAATGGGGACCTCCTAGCTTAAATAGGGAACACTGCCTCACATTTCACTAACACAATGGGGTAAGCCTATACTGATGCAGGATGACAGGTGACCTGTCATGCGTTGGTGCTGCAGACGCCAATAGAGGTACGAGGTTACAGTCCTTCTGCGGGCACACACTATCGTCACCTGGCCAAGCCCCACAGCGCAGGCGTTCAAGCGGAGCAGTATACCACAGATTGATAATATATTGGAACGGTTGATATCACGCTGTCAAATGTTGCAGCACAGCAATAAATCACAGAACACGCTGGGACAAGAGGATGTCAATCTTGAATTGCGGGGGTTAGAAGAGTCCCACTGATGTAGTAATAGAGCAGTTCAGGCAACCCCTTCCCTGGAAGGACACCGGGGGGCGACAATCTCCACTGGGGAGGGAGAAGCACTACTGTAATGAAGAAGTTATGACTCTGAAAAGCAGTGTGCCGACACAGAGAGCTTAATAAATTCAGTTCAGGGAAAACTTTGCATTCCCAGTAAAGGATAAGGCAGTAGTTAGCCTGCAGGTGCCGAGGTAGCCGCCCCAGAGACCCCGATTCCAGATGCCACTCTCTTGGAGGGATTATCAAAATTGTGGGGCCAAGTTCTGGATAGGCTGGGATATGGTACTCACGGTTCTGTGGTTGCCTTAATGTACACAGGGCTCCCCTGCGCCTTACTCAGGTTTCCACTGGTCCCTCTCTCCTCCGCCACCCCTCATCACAGCAACGCCACCACGCGATGGCCGGCACGCTGAAAAACACGGTGCCACTGCAGTGCAGAGGCGCAGCCATGCTACAGGGGGGCCGCGGGAGTAAGCAGGGGGTATCGCTGCTGCTGGGATCTGTGGCAGGTCCGGGATCTGTCACCGGTTTCGTGCGGGCTCCCCAGTGCACGTCGCCAGGCACCATTCAGGCCGGTCTGCAGGCAGAAAGGACAGGCCGCGCTCTCAGCCGCCTGCAAGATGGCGGTCCCGCTCACCAGGGCTGAGTGAGGGTCCATTCGCGCCACTACCGCCGCTCCTCGTTCTGGGTCCTTCACGCCGCCCCGATCACCGCCAACGTGTACCCGCTCACCTCCGGCTCTTCCCAGCAGTTTTTGGAACAGGATGGTGCAGGATAAATGTTGGAAAAGTCGTCGGACAGCAGGAACTCCCACTCCGCATGTCTGCCCTCAGCGGCTGCCAGGCCACGCCCCCCGGATCCAAAGTTCCTTAATAATTTTCTTCTTGGTTGTCTAGGAGATCCAGGTCGGTTCGAGACTTATGTTGAGATAGGCCTCCAAAAAGCTGTGAGGAATCAAGGTTCTCTTCTGCGTCCAAGACACCCCTGTTCCCCCTTCCCGGAGAATTTCTGGGACTAAACATGGTTGCTAGAAATTTTTCTGTTTCTTCTGGGGAGCTACATGTTACAGGTTTGAAATTTTCTGGGAAGATTTTCAAAACTGCCGGGTACTGAAGCACAAATTTCACCCGTTTCCGAACAAGTGCTGAGCAAATGTCCTTGAAAGAAAGTCTTTTTTTTTTTAGACACCTCCATAGAATAATCAGCAAAGATTAACAGTTTCTTCCCCTCGTGTTTCACCTGGCTTCCGTTTTTTCTATATGCCTGCATTTTTTCAGAGAAGTCCAGGTATTTTACAATAACTGGTCTCGGCCTGTCTTGACCATTGTCCTTAGCCTCAGTTCTAGGGGGACCAATTCTGTGCGCCCTCTCGACTTTCAACTGTCTGTCTATGCCCAACAGTGAAGGTATGGTCTCTGCACATAAGAGTGGCAATTCTGACGCTTTTAAGCTTTCTGGTACACCTATTACTCGCAAATTATTCCACCTTGAGCGGTTTTCCAAATCCTCAATCTTGGACTCCAATAAGGAAGTTTTTCTCAGTAGTTTGTGCATGGTACTCCTGGACCCTAGAACATCATCCTCAACACAGCTTAATCTTTGCTCAAATTCAAGACGCTGTGCTGCCTGTGAGGAAACTTCTGCTTGCAGGGCAGATAGTGTTGTAGAGACTGATGCTGTAACTAACTTAGTTACTGTGGCCTCTAATGCGGCTGTGATAGCTAGGGCTATCAGAGTAGCTACTTTGGCTGCTAGCTCATCACAGTTATAAGTCAGCCCCGATGTTAGCTCATCTCCAGCTGTGTCTGTGGCCTCCTCCTGCGTGCCCTGGGCCAGTTGCTACAAAATCCTGCCACTCCTTGTCACGCGCAGGGTATCAGGCGCCATCTTGGCCGCCATGCTGCACGTGTGTGCGGGAAGTGATCGCTCCTGCAGCTCCCCGCAATAATATTAATGCCTGCTCTGTGTACCAGAGCGGTGCAGAGGATGTCGGCGCTCGCTGGCCCCGTCTGTGTCAGCTGATAATGAGCGGGGAGCTTGGATCTGGGGTGCTCGGTCCGGAGCCGCGCTCCTCACCTTCTCTTCATATGCGTGCCAAAACTGGAAGTCCCATATGTTTTACTTAATTTGCACAATAAAATTGTGTTTGTATAAAATTGTGTTTTTATGTGATCATAATCTGACAGCCATAGTTTTTTTTATTTTTCTGTATAAGGAACCAATAAAGGACTCAGTTTGTGCAGGATGAGTTTTGGTGTTCATATGACACTTTGATTGTGTTTTACCAAGAATTTTAGAAAGCGGGATAAACAAAATACAGCAATCCAGGTAGTGTTTTTTATATTATTTTTTTTTACAGCAGTCACCATTCGGTAAAAATGACGTTTTCATTTTACTTGTTAGGATTACTGCAATACCAAATTAATATATTATTTTTTATGTTTTTCTGCATTTACAAAATAAAAACAAGTTCTATTTATAAAACAAAACAGTTTTTTGCCTTGCCCTAACTTTTTTAGGTTTCTGTATACAGACCTGTATAGGGTCTTGTTTTTCTCAGAATGAGTTGAGGTTTTCATTGGTACCATTTTGGGGGACACATTACTTTTTGATTGCTTTTTAATACTTTTTTTGAGATGTAGGATAAAGAAAATACAGCAATTTTGGTAGTGTTTTTATTTTTTACAGCGCTCATTGTAAAATGACATGTTAGTAACTCTGTGGGGCAATACAATTATAGTGGTACCCAAACTAATATCTTTTAATTTTACATTTTAGCACTCTAAAAATAAAAAAAAGTGTTTTTATTGAGTAAAACAATGTTCATGTATCACTATATTCTGATAGCTGTAACTTTATTTCTGCATATACAGAGCTGTTTAACCCCTTAATGACCGCCCACCGTTGCAAGTCGTTAATCTGCAGCAGATAGAGGGTTTTTGCGGTTCCCAGCACCGCAGTTGCACTAGGAACAGAGCGGTTACCTAGATCAGTCTCTGTAAGCGCCGGGAAGCGTAGGAAACTGTGGCACTTAAGCCTTTGAATGCGGCATAATCAAAGTACATTCCCCTGCTACATCAGGTGATCGTGACTCCCGGTGACCCGATGGAGCTTGGGGAACGTCTGTATAACAAGACAAGGCGTAATTCATAGGTCTCTATGAGAGCTTTGAATTACCGTAATCGCGGCGCACATTAAGTCGCTTATAAAGCGCAAATACGCGGCAAAATGTGCACCGCAATTACGCCATGTGAACATACCCTTAGGTATCCACACAACCATAGAATTAATCTAAAAAACTATTCAGTGTGAAATGTGAATGGTGTAAAAAAAAACTAAAAAAAACAAAAAAGGTGAAAAAGAATTCTGCAATAATTTATATGTGAACTCAAACTATGCTACCACATAAAACAAGGCCTCATACAACTGCGTCATTGAAAAAAAAAGTTACGACCGTTGAAACAGAAGGAGACAAAAACTAAAAAAAAAAATGTGCTGGTCATTAAGTCCTTTTCTTGCTTGGGGCTTAAGGGTTGTTTGTTTTTTGTCATGTGGTATAAACTGACATTTTCATTGGTACCACTTTGGGGGTTGTATGACTTTTTGTCGCTTTTTATTCCAGTTTATGTACAGCAGAATGAACAAAAATTTTAATTCTGTCATGTTTTTTGTCTTTTTTGTCTTTTTCTTTCATCGTGCAGGTTAAATAATGTGATCAGTTTACAAGCTAGATCATTACATAGACGGAGATACCAAATATGTTTTTTTTTCACTTTGTGTATGTGGGTTTTTTTTTTTTTTTTTAAATTTGTCCCCATAGGGAACTTTACTGTACTGCACTGTACTAGCAACTGCCAATCACCATGATGTCTTTTTTAGGCTTCCAAGCTGTGGAGACAGAGGGAGCTCCCTCCTCGTCATTCTCCTTAAATGCAGTGTTGCAATTGACTGCAGATCCAGTCCTAGCCGAGTGCATGAAGACAGCTGTAATATACAGCTAGTTTCATGTGCTGATCATGAGGGCTTTGCTTGTGAGTCTGTACAATGTCCTGGAAGTACCCATACATCCATTTGTTGGAACTCCTTCCCACATAAGATGCATTGGTACATCCAATGTTGTAAAGGAATTAATATTAGAAGTGTGTTTTTATTTTTTCTCAGCAAGAATTCAACTACCGTAATTTAATCAGAACGGTTATAAAAGTATCCTTTGCTTTTGACCCCTTAACGACACATGACGTATCCATGCGTCATGGTTCCAGTAAGGTTTTATTATAGCTGGATTACTTAGAATTCCCGCTACATAGAAGGCTGGTGTTTCTCACTCCGATAGGAACCACCACGATGAGATTGCAGGGTGCCAATCGATTAACATGGCGGCTGAAAGCCTTGTGGCAGGTAAATATCCCCTATAGGCGGAGTTTAAAAAACAAAAACAAAAAACAAGTACTTAACTCTCTCCCTCGCTGCTCCAACGCCCGGGTGCTGTGTCTTCTTGCCGGCACAGAGGGCGTAATGTCATCAGGCAGCGTGATGACACTCACGCCGCCTGTTGGTGACATACCTGCCTATGGGTGAAATTAAACTACCTATACTTTACTATGGGGGACATTAAACTACCTATACCTGTCTATGGGGGATATTATACTGCCTATGGGGGATATTAAACTGCCTATACCTGCCTATGGGAGATAACTGCCTTTACCTGCTTATCAGGTTAGTAAACTGCCTATGGGTGTCATAAAACTGCCTATACCTGCCTATGGGGTTATTAAACTGCCTATGGGGAAATTAAACTGCCTATACCTGCCTATGTTATATTATTGGTATCCATTTTTATTTTTGAAATTTACCAGTAGCTGTTGCATTTTCTACCCTAGGCTTATACTTGAGTCAATAAGTTATCTCGGTTTTTTGTGGCAAAATTAGGTGCCTCGGCTTATATTCAAGTCAGCTTATACTCGAGTATATATGGTAATATTTTAAATTATAAAAAAAATATGCTTTTTGCAAATAAAAAAAATAAAATAAAAAGTTACACATAATTAAGATCACTGCACCCATAAAAGTCTATTAAAATATAACATTTATCCCAAACGCTGAACACTGTTGATGTAAAAAAAAAAAAAAAATATCACAACGCCAAAATTGCAATTTTTTGGGGTGATTTCACATGCAGTAAAGATTGTAATAAGAAGTGATCAAAATTTGCAACTATCCCAAAATAATATCAATAAAAAGCACACTTCAGTCCACAAATAATGCACCCTTACTCAAGTACATAGGTAAAAGTGGCAGAAAATGATGCTGCAGTGCAAATTTAAGAAATATAGTGTGTTATGGTTTTATGGTCCTAAAACATAACACAAACCCTACATATTCAGTATTTTCGGAATCATATTAACCTGCAGAATACAAACACATCATTTATACAAAGGACTGAGAGGCGTAAAAACAAAACCCCAGTAAACAGTAAGTTTTTTCACATTTCGAAGAAATTCTACAGACACTGCAATAATCAGGTATAGTTAGAAAGAAGTGCTTGGAAAGCGAAGGAGGCATCTTTATATACGCCATTAATGGAACAAATAATTACAAAATAGGTTTGCTTTAAATGCAAGATTTTATACCTAATGTGATCTCAGTTAATGCAGCCTATTTCTTTTGTTTTGTTATAGAATAAGCAAAAAATAAAGGCTTGCTGTTACCTGTAACAGTCATGTACTCCAAAACCAATACAATTTGGGATTCCCAATTCAGGACAATTGTTATTTTTTTTCCATTTATCAACTAAAAGAAAAAAAAAAAGACACATTTACAGATTAGCTTCACCTTTTAGTTTCTGACCAAACATTTTTAAATCAGAATGCTTACTTTAAAACATACCTGTACTTTTAGGTAACGTTTCAGAACAAGCTGTCCTGTGTGAATTATGTTAATGAGCAATATCAGTATTTATGGCCAGTGCATTTGAATCAGCATTTTCCCCAGTTTTTTGCTCTGCAGACAATTATTAGTTTTCATTAATGGGAATCTATCACCAATCTATTTGATTACTAATTAAAATGAGATTCTGATACATATTTTTTCTTGTAAGCTGCTTTAATGTTCTGATTTTTTTTTCTTTATTTCTGTACAGAATTATGGACAGAGCCATCTTGCCTGAGCTGCTTTTAGAGTGATGCTTCTTTATGGACATAGGAGCCTGTGAACAGACCTATTGACTTCTATAGGAGAGTTTAATGGGCATACTTTGTGATCTGCGAAGAAGTCACTATGCAGAGGGGAAGCTGTGACCATCTCCTATTATGAATGGGGGATCTTGTGTTATCTATACATTGATGTCACTTTTTAGTGTAATCCTGCCTGTGCTGATAATGAGGAGACTGCGGAAATGTTTTCTCTACAGAACAGAAAGAGTCAAACTTTAGTAGAAAGTGAAAATTCAGATTTTTATACTTCCTGTAAAATCTTTTTCTCGTCTGATTCATTGAGGTGGGCGAATTTCTCAAAAATTCGATTTGGTCACTTCACCGAATTTTCCGACATAATTTGTTTCGGTCCGAATTACTTCGGGACGAATCGCGTTAAAAAACAGCTATTTCCAGGCTGCACAGAGCCTGCAGGGTGCTGCAGAACGTTGTGCCATGCTTAAATATGCAGAGGTAGCTTGGTTTGGTCTTCATACAATATTGTGTTTTAGCATGACACGCACATGACTGCCACCGCTCTTAGAATCGCTTCACTATACAATTCCCTGGGCACTTAAGAGGGCAAAACTGACCAAAAAACTGAAGCGGGAATGTAGCCTGATAAAGTCATGCCAGCGAACGCTGGAAAAAAACAAGCTGAGAGCTCAGGTGGCAACATTAGTGACAGAGTGTGGAGGTGACGGCGGAAGCCACAGCAGCATGAGGTCAGAGAGTGGCACAATGACATTCTGGAGGTGGCAAAAACAGGAGTAGGCCACAGAGTGGCACTATGACACAGTGTGGAGGTCACGGCAGCAGCAGCATGAGGTCAGACAGTGGCACAATGACATTCTGGAGGTGGCAAAATCAGGAAAAGGCCACAGAGTGGGACAATGACACAGTGTGGTTGTCTCGTCAGAAGTCAGAGCAGCAGCATGAGGTCAGGCAGTGGCACAATGACATTCTGGAGGTGGCAAAAACAGGAGAAGGCCACAGAGTGGCACAATGACACAGTGTGGAGGTCACGGCAGCAGCAGCATGAGGTCAGGCAGTGGCACAATGACATTCTGGAGGTGGCAAAACAGTAGTAGGCCACAGAGTGGCACAATGACAGAGTGGAGGTCACGGCAGCAGCAGCATGAGGTCAGAGAGTGGCACAATGATACAGTGTGGAGGGCACAGCAGCAACAACAGCAGCAGCATGAGGTCAGAGAGTGGCACAATGACACAGTGTGGAGTTGACGGCATCAACAGCAGCAGCAGCATGAGGTCCGAGAGTGGCACAATGACATTCTGGAGATGGCAAAACAGTAGTAGGCCACAGAGTGGCACAATGACAGAGAGTGGAGGTGACAGCAGCAGCAGCATGAGGTCAGAGAGTGGCACAATGACATTTGGAGGGGGCAAAAACAGGGTAGGCCACAGAGTGGCACAATGACACAGTGTGGAGGTCACGGCAAGCAGCACCCATGAGGTCGGGCAGTGGCCAAATGACATTCTTGAGTGGCAAAACAGTAGTGGGGCCACAGAGTGGCACAATGAAGAGAGTGGAGGTGATGGCGGCGGCAGCAGCATGAGGTCAGGAGTGGCACAATGACACAGTGTGGGGGTTTGGGTGGCAATACCAGTCCCTGGTAAAGATGGTTGGTGGCAGATGGAGAAACGGGTCAGCAGATGTGTGGCATCAGGCGGGTGGCGGCATCAGAATAGTGGCTGAGGCAGGGGGTTTTTGAACCCAGATCATTTCTCACAGTTTGGTTGAGGCATCATAGCTGATGTAGTCTGACGCCTAAGGCCTTGGTGTGTGGAAATCCGGGCCCGATCCACCCCGATTCATCTTGACAAAGGTCAGTCTTCCACATTTCCCGTGGACAAGCAGGTTCTCCTTGGGATAACGATGGCCCCCGCCGCACTGAATACCCCTCTGTTGCCACACTACTGGCCAGGCAGGACAGCTTCTCCACTGAAAACTCGGCAAATTGCGGCCACACATCCAGTTTGGCTGCCCAGTAGTCAGTAGATCTTCTAACTGGGTGGCAGAGTGCTGTCCAAGTAGGCCACCACTGTTGGTTCAGGGAATGCTCCAGCTCCTGCTGCTGCTGGCGATCTCCTCCTCACTAGGGGGTGAAGGAAGCTGCTCATCAGTGACTCCAGACTTAGGTTGCTGCTGATGGAGCTGGTACTGCTCCTACCCCCCCCACCTTCCCCAGCGCCGCGGAAAGTAGTACGTGAGCGCTAAAGAACCCCCCGGTCAGACCTGCCAGAGGAGGGACGTTTGCCGCACATAGGCAGCGTTCCAACTGACTACGGAGGATTTCCCTATAGTATTTGAGTTTGTCCTCCCTCTCAATAGCTGGGAAAAAGGCTCCCATTTTGGACCGGTAGCGAGGGTCCAATAGGGTGGAGAGCCAGAAGTCATCCTCTGCCGGATGCTGACTATTCGGCTGTCACTAGCAGGCAAATCAGCATGCTGGGGCCTTCTGCACAAGTGATCCGAGGGGCTCCCTGCCTCCATCTCCACTGTTACTGCCCCGGTGCTTGGGGTCTTTCTGCCTTGTCTTCCTCATCTCCATCTACCTCCTCCAGCTCCTCCTCTCTTGTCCCCTGGTAGAAAATCCACTCATTTACCAGACTATGCTTTGCTCCAATGCCCCTCCTCCTCCCATTTCGTCCCCACCAGCTCATGTGGCGCGAGATGTAGTCGCCACGTCTCCAGTCCCCTGCCCAGACAGATTTTTCAGCATCTGTTCCAGGACATGAAGCAGTGGAATGACGTTATTCATCCCGTAGTCCTGGAGGCGACTGACAAATAACGTCGCCTCCACGAATGGCAGCAACAAATGGCAGGTGTCACGCATGAGCTGCCACTGGCTGACATCAAAGTTACACAGGGGAGTACTCAGGTCCGCCTGGATCATCAAAAAATCGTTAATGGCCTATCTCTGTTCATACAGCCGGTCCAACATGTGCAGGCTGGAATTCCAACGGGTGGAAACATCACATGTCAGAGTGTGTTGGGGGAGGCCGTTCTGCCGCTGCAACTCGAGGAGGGTGTTCCTGGCTTTGTAGGAATGGATGAAGTGCATGCACAGTTTCCTGGCCATTTCAGAATCTTCTGAAGATCGGTGGAAGACTTCAGGCCCTTTTTCCCACAACCAGATTGAACACATGCGCCATGCAGGGCGCATGGACCATCCCTGCTCGGTGCAGCGCGGCCCACTTTTAAACCCATTGCCCGTCACCATGGTTCCGACTTGCGTTGGCGCGGAGAAAGCCACACATCGATTTCTTGCTGCATGACGCGGAGCAGTTCCTCCCCTGTGTGACTTCGTTCGCCGAGGCAAGCCAGGTGTAGAACTGCGTGACACCGCTGTGCCCTACACATGTGGTATGATGGAGCAGTACTTGTGGAGGCTGAGATGGTGGTGGTGGTGGAGGAGGCGGACAATGACGCAGGAGCCACAGTTTGGCAACGTGGAGCAGAAAGCGGCGTCTCCTGTCCAAGTTGTTGGTTTTCCTGGGCAGGAAGCACATTCACCCAATGGGCAGTAAAGTACATATACCGGCCCTGACCGTAGTTACAGCTCAAGACGTCCGTGCTGCCGTCCACCTTGGAACAAACCGATAAGCTCAAGGACTGGCCCACTTTCTGTTCTACATATTTATGAAGTGCTGGTACTGCCTTTTTGGAAAAGAAATTACGGCTTGGAACTCTCCATCTCGGCTCGGCACAAGCCATTAGATCTCTGAACGGTGCAGAGTCCACCATTTGGAAAGGGAGGATGCTTTACTAACAACTTGGACAAGGAGCAGGTCAGCTGCTGCACCTTAGGATGGTTGGACGCATATGTTTTCTCTTTGCAATCACCTCGCTGAATGACTGCTGGCGCCATGAGTAGCGAGGAGCATCTGTACCAGGAGATGATGGCAAAGAGAAACAGCTCCCTTCTGCAGAGGTGGTGGAGCCTTGACTGGCTGCAATGGCATGCATGCCACTGGGCGCTGCTGTGGCGGCAGGATGGACCACCACATCTGAGCCACGTTTTCTCCCAGGCCACTGGATGGGGATGCTGCATGTGTTTTACGGAGGGCCGTGGTGCCAACGTTACCTCCCTGGCCCCGCTTCCCTTTCTGCCCACAGATTCTTACATATACCCATATTCGGCTTCTCCGGTGTCTTAGCAAAGAACTGCCACACCGCGAGTATCAGATTTTACCCCCAACGCTCCGCACTGAGTGGGCTACCTGCCCGCCGCTGCCTCGCCTTGGCCCTGTGCCGCTACTTTTTGGGACCTGCGAAGCGGGTTTTCTTACCCCGAGGCCGCTTGGCTCCCGACCTCACACTTTCTTGCTACCCTGCTGATAACGGCCACACAACCCACTTGCTGGCTGCGCCGCCTGACGCGCAAGCTGTCGCCCTCTTCTCCTGACGATGATGAAGCCCTTGCTTCACTCGGCTCCCAAGTGCGGTCAGCTACATCATAATCTATTTTTGTTTCATCGTCCACTGCTGTCCTCAAACACCGGTCTTGGTATGCAGAGGCTGACCCCTACAATATGACCTCCAAAGCCATCTCCACATCTATAGTTTGCCACCTACTGCAAGAAGCCCCATATTGGCCCCATTTCTTCGCTGCCAAGTAGCTGCTGACTGCCCTCCTCAAATTGTTCATCCTCGCTGTATAGTGGCGCTGAGCCCAGACCACATAGTAGATCTCTGAGGGAACCGGATGGACAGAGTCGGGTTTTAGGTCAGGTGATGGCCCCCTGAAACCCCCTCCCGGGCCATGCCAACTAAGGGTTGTGTCTGACGATCCCATCGACTCATGGGGTGGGGTTGTCAGATGTCATCTGGGAGGAAGTGGATGACCTAGTCAACCAATCAAGAACCCTTGGGTTGCTAATCAGCACACGGCCCCCTATTTTGACAGCGGCAGTTGTGGCCTCACGAGTGGGCCCCTGCTGCGACGTCCCCTTGCTGTGCTGCGACCTGGGCCTGCTCCAGGAATGTTTGTGCCACTGCCCCTCGCAGGTGAAAAAGCCTGCCACCTTCTGACATACTGTTTGTTCTAATTTCGTACAGACACTGTTTGATGAAGATATCTGTATATGATAAATACAAACCCTGTATTTGACTCCAAATTAACCCACTAAGAAGCTTGGGTAACCCTTGGATATAAATTTGTGCTCCACAAATGGGCAGCAAAAATTGACTTGTATGTGCCGTTTAAAACTCTGTGTATTTTACTGAATATAAAAGCACAAACAGGCTTAATTAACCTTCGGATATGAATTATGCTACAGAATTTCTTTTGTGGCGGTGAAAAACAAAGTTTCTTTTACTGAGTACAACTGCAGAAAAATACTTAGTTAGCTCTTGGATGTAAATTGCGCAAAAGAATTGAGCAGCCAAAAACTACCAGCTTTGTAGCGTGTTACAATGGCGTGTATTTTACGCTACACGCAATGAGAAAAACTTGTAATTAACCTTCGGTTGTGAATTTATGCTACAGGAAAAAATTTATTTTTTTGCCGGTGAAAAAGACGGTTTCTTTTAGTCACCCCAACAGCAGTATCAACGTTAATTAACCCCTGGATGTAAATTGCGCAAAAGAATTGGAGCAGCCAAAAACTACCAGCTTTGTAGCGTGTTTTCAATGGCGTTTTATTTTACGCTAACACAACAAGAGAAAAACTTATAATTAACCTTCGTTATGAATTATGTACAGGAAAAAATGTTTTTTTCCCGGTGAAAAAGACGGTTTTTTTTTAGTCACCACAGCAGCAGAACAACGCTTAATTAACCCCTGGATGTAAATTGCGCAAAAGAATTGAGCAGCCAAAAACTACAGCTTTGTAGTGTGTTACAATGGCGTGTATTTTACAGTACACAGCAAGAGAAAAACTTGTAATTAACCTTCGGTTGTGAATTATGCTACAGGAAAAATGTCTTTTTTTTGCCGGTGAAAAAGACAGTTTCATTTAGTCACCACAGCAGCAAAAAAAACGCTTAAATAACCCCTGGATGTAAATTGCGCAAAAGAATTGAGCAGCCAAAAATTAAGTGGTATTTTATTGTATAAAAAAGCTGTTTATTTAAATGAATACAAAAAGGAATAGGGGTTAGTCACCCTTGGATATTCAATGTGCTGTGAGCAGATAGCATTAAAATGTATATGCAGCTGCACTGGACGCACACTGGACTTCAGATCCAATACCCCACAAAATCAGAAATAGAACGTTAAGAGAAGCAGTCTCGGAGACAAGCTGTGACACCCTCCAAAAATTGCTGTATAAAAATGAGTTCTTTAGTAAGAGATAACATTAGCAGCACCTTCCCTAATCAGTACAGTGAGAGCGATATGAGCTCCCAGCGTCGCGCCCGGACTTATATAGTGCGGTGACGTCACAGAATCCTGCCGGTCTCTGATTGGCTTCATCTCTGCACATGTCATGTAGGCTATGCCCTTCTTCCTCCCAGAGTTCTTTGCCCCATGTAACGCCATGTGCTCGCAGCCATTTTATCAATCAAAAGCACACTTCGTTCACGCGAAGTACCCCAAAGTTCGACTTCGTTCCGAACCAAAGCTTTTCTGAAATTCTAAACGAATTCCACTTCGTTAGAATCAATTCGCCCATCTCTAACAGAGACCTGATCTTGGGTATAAGCTCTCGCCCTAGGAGGCAGACACTAAACATGTTTGTTTTGCCCTGACGGACTCTATTCCTTCTACTGATGCCAGCCTATTCAGTTGGTACAAAAGCAGTAACAGAAAAAATAAGCCATAGTCCGATTCCAAGACGAGAATGTCAAAAATAGAATCGGAATAAAACAAGGCAAAAAGAGTGATATTTGTATGCTCCAATGAATAAGACGAGAAAAGGATTGAACGGTAAGTACAAAAATCTGAATTTTACAGTAAGTACAAAAATCTGAATTTTCTTGTCAATATGATTGTGGGACACAGAAGTGACCTTGGGATGTCCAAAAGCAGTCCCAAAGGGAGGGAGCAAGAAAGCCTACGGCAAGCGAAGAAAGCAATGTAGCTGCCAAACACACTATCTGAGCAAACACTGGATGGTACAGTGGCCAAGAAGCCACCACGGAAAACGGTGAAAAGAACACACGAGTGAAGAAAAGAGGGGGGGAAACCCCCATGGTGCCTAGCATAAAGGATGCCATCCATGATAAATACAAAACCATCCAGGAGAAAGGAGAGGTGTGAAACCACAATGTATAATGTAGAAGCCGTTCCCAGCTCCTTCAAACACAAGGAAGGAAACTGGAGATAATGAGGCTGTCCAGTATAGACATAAGGCCATGTTCACACGGCTTATTTGGGCACGTATTTCAGCCCGTAACTAGTGGCGTGCTGTGCGAATAACGGGCTGAAATACGGCCCAGGCATTACGGTAATCCACAGTTCTCATAGAGAACTATGGATTACGTCTCCTCTCCCTGCTCGGTGAATCCGCCGAGCGGGGAGAGAAGTGACATGTCATTTACTAGCGGTGTATACGCGGCGCTAGTAATGATAGTCTATGGGCCGGCAAGGTGTCGGCCCCCCGCTCCCACCCACACGGCGTAATTGCAGGGCGTAATTACGCCCCGCAATTAAGCCCCGCAATTAAGCGTGTGAACATCGCCTAAGAATGACAAGACTGATAGCCTTAAACCAGAGAGTTAACAACTCCAGAAGGACTAAGCAGTCCCTGGAAAACTCTTGTTCCGTGGAAGAGAACATGGCGGACCACGCCCCACAAGTCCAGAAGGATGACGCAGACAAGCATGCAAGGTCCCTGCCTTGATCTGTCCTGAAATTCCAGGTAAGGAGATGGAGAAGAGGCAGGAACTAGGAATTTAAAAAAAAAAAAAGCAATTTTCTTTACTTGCCAGCGAGCTGAACAATTATATTTTTCTCCTCGCCACAGAAGTCTTTAGCCAAAGTGTGGCATACCACCCAACACAGACCCCAAAAATCTCCATTGAGAAAAAAAAATGCTGACCAACCAGACCTCCACGAAAGGAAGGACAGTGTTAAGAGCTGAGTACTAGCTCTCAGCCCACGGAGATACCTTGGCTAACTCGGGTACGAGTAAATAGATACGGGAAAACGGAAATAAGAATCCCCTAAAACAAAGGAAATAAAGAAAAGCACGGTAATACTGGAGGGAGTTCTCAGAGACTGCTTCAATACAGCTGCATAGTAGGGATAATAGCGAGAGTTGGTTATACCCACTTGGTGGAGGGACCAATGGGAAAAGCACCAGGATTTGGAAAGGGAGAATGTTGTCCAAGAGACGCATGACAAAGATAACCTGCACTGGCGTGCTGCTATGAAAACTGCCAGTGCTTATGAGGACCACACCCAGCCCTCAAAATTTGGGGAGGGGAGGGAAAAACACAGACCCGAGAAAACAAGGACAATGATTCTCTAGGAAAAGAAGTTCCTAGTGCCTGGCTGGGAAGCAAGAACTGACAGAAATAATCTGGAGGCTACAAAAAACAAGAACGCACAGTCAGCTACAGGTCTTATAGCATGTCCCCCTGTGAAAAGAGCCAGGGGCAGGTGACACAAATATAAAAGAGCCTACCATAGCCATGCAGGTTTAGGCGATGCCAGGACAACAGTGTGACAGCTGAACACGGACTCCAAGGGATGGAGTGTGTGTGATTAAAAGACTACTAATCCAGTGGATTGGAAGAATTTAAAGGGAACCTGTCACATAGGTTATGCCCCCCTTTCTGAGGTCAGCACAAGCTATTGCAGACATGCTGTTTCCAGCGCTGTGTCCCTTATTCTGTAAGATGCTGTCGTTTTAGAGCATTTAATGCTCAAATTATTCATGAGCATGTGTTAACCCCGCCTACCAGAGGATAGCCGAGCCCACCTGGAAGTTATTCACATGTTTCTACCTATTCAAAGTAATAGGTTTATCAGTTGAGGTGGGCGGGGCCAGCCTAAGATGGATGAAGTTTGAAAAAAACTGACTCTTTAAATGACTCTTTTCTGGCTGAAAACTGCAGATTTGAGCACTAAATACTCAAAAACGACAGCATTTTGCAGAATAAGGGACACAGCGCTGGAAACAGCAGGTCTGTCACTGGCTTGTGCTGCCCTCAGCAGGGGGGGGGATAAACTATGTGACAGGTTCTCTTTAAAAAGAACTGCCAAGCAGTGATAGGAGAACAAATGGATGTAGCCCGAACTACTGTTGATGGGAACCGGTAACACAAATGTCTGGCTAACCAGGTAAAACTAGCGTCATTTGGCCAAGGAAGAGAATCTGCAGTGGCAAAAATAATGTCCTCAAAAAATGAGAGTGGAGCAGAGAAGACTGCTGAACCATGGGGGAACTCCGTTTGGTAGGAGAGGGAGGAACACACTCCTATTCCAGTGCCATGCAAGATCCCTGTGAACACCAGGAGATTACTCTATGCAGGGGAGGGAGTAAGCAAAATGCTATTGCATAACAGCCTCAAATACGTTGTAAAAGCCAAACCCACCATCAAAGAAAAAGAGCATGGTAAAGAGAGCTGGATCCTCTAGAAAAGGAGAGAAGCCTGTATGACAGATGCCACTCTTAACATGCGATGCATGTATGGCTCCTATGAAGAGCCTGAACCGCATTGTTCCTAAACACACTTGCAGAAGTGGGAAATATAACCACCTGTGGAGAACAGCCTGTTCATAGTCTGGCAGAAGAGTGCTTATCTGCCTTACACAAGGAGGATAGAATCCCTGGTGGAGAAAAGTAATCCACATCATAGAGGCACTACGTCAAAACGGAGGGATTCGGGTACTTGCATAGCCAGATAGATACTGCCCTGTGGAGTAAATCACATCACATAATCACTCAGCCAAGACGGAGGGTTGTATATGCTGTCCTGTAGAGAAAAGTAAAATACACTGCATTATCATTCCACTTGTATAAGGGGGAATATGGTTAGCTATGTACATGGTAGAGTTAGAACATAC